>NW_026465866.1:0-165000 GCF_026875155.1 Cherax quadricarinatus
AGCCCTGTCCCCCTCACCAATTGCTGGTGTGATGAAGGAGCCCGGGGCCGGTCCCCCCAACACTGTGCTGGTGTATAAAAGGGGCCGGCAGCCGTGTCCCCCCCCCACTGTGGGTGTGATAAAGGGGCCGCACCGTGTCCTCCCAACTGTGCTGGTGTGTTAAGGCGGCGCCGGTCCCCTCACACACTTGCTTTGGTGTGTAAGGAGCCCCCCCAGGGTTTCCCTACACACTGTGCTGGTGTGATAAAAGGGCCGGGAGCCGGTCCCCCCACAACTGGCTGGTGTGTGAAGGACCCGCAGCCGTGTTCCCTCAAACACTGGTTGCTGGTGTGATGAAGAAACCGGCAGCCGTGTCCCCTCACACACTGTGCTGGTGTGAATGAAGGAGCCGCAGCCTTGTCCCCCACTCACTGTGCTGGTGTGATGAAGGAAACCGGCAGCCGTGTCCCCTCACACACTGTGCTGGTGTGAGAATGAGCCGGCAGCCGTGGGCCCCCCACAACACTGTGCTGGTGTGGGTAAGGAGCCGGCAGCCGTGTCCCCTCACACACTGCTGGTGTGATGAAGGAGCCGGCAGCCGTTGTCCCATCACACACGTGCTGGTGTGATGAAGGAGCCAGCGCCGTGTTCCCTCAACACTGTGCTGGTGCGATGAAGAAGGGCCCGGGAGCCGTATCCCCTCCACACTGTGCTGGTGTGATGAAGGAGCCAGCAGCCTTGTTCCCTCATTCACTGTGCTGGTGTGATGAAGGAGCCGGCAGCCGTTGTCCCCTCACACACTGTGCTGGTGTGATGAATGAGCCGGCAGCCGTGTCCCCTCACACACTGTGCTGGTGTGATGAAGGAGCCGGCAGCCGGTGTCCCTTCACACACTGTGCTGGTGTGATGAAGGAGCCAGCAGCCGTGTCCCTCACACACTGTGCTGGTGTGATGAAGGAGCCGGCAGCCGTGTCCCCTCACACACTGTGCGGTGTGATGAAGGAGCTGGCAGCCGTGTCCCCTCACACACTGTGCTGGTGTGATGAAGGAGCCGGCAGGCCCTGTCCCCTCACACACTGTCTGGTGTGTGTGTCTCAGTTGTAGTAACCAGTTACCAGTAACCAGTGTAAACCCGTAGATGACTCACTACCAACCCCTCTCTGCTGAGTCTCTGTCTGTATTCATATTGTGCTGACCCCCAGCAGTATTCAAAGACCCCCTCACATATGGGTACTGAGGGCGGTCAGTTATACGAGAGTGAGCAAGGAGGCAGGCACGGCTTTTTGGGCGTTCCCACATTATCCGTAATTATAGTACTACCAAACCCACGTGAGTATTACTTTACCCTATCCACGTGTTCGAACCCCACATGATAGATGAAGGAGCCGGCAGCCGTGTCCTCACACACTTGTTGGTGTGATGAAGGAGCCGCAGCCGTGTCCCCTCACAAAACTATGCTGTTTTGATGAAGGAGCCGGCAGCCGTGTCCCCTCACACACTGTGCTGGTGTGATGAAAGGGGCCGGCAGCCGTGTCCCCTCACACACTGCTGGTGTGATGAAGGAGCCGGCAGCCGTGTCCCTCACACCTGTGCTGGGTGTGATGAAGGAGCCGGCAGCCGTGTCCCTCACACACGCTGGGGTGAATGAAGGAGCCGGCAGCCGGTCCCCTCACACTGTGCTGGTGTGATGAAGGAGCCGGCAGCCGTGTCCCCCCCACACACGTCTGGTGTGATAAGGACCAGCCCCGTTCCCCTCACACATGTGCTGGTGTGATGAAAAGGGGCCGGGGAGCCGTGTCCCCCCCCAAAAACTGTGCTGGGGTGATGAAGGAGCCGGGAAACCGTGTCCCCTTCACCACGTGTGGTGTATGAAGGGCCAGCAGCCCTGTCCCCTCACACCTGTGCTGGGTGATGAAGGAGCCCAAACCCCCCTTCCCCCCACACACTGTGCTGGTGTGATGAAGGGGCCGGCAGGTGTCCCCTGCACACTGTGCTGGGTGTGTGAAGGGCCCCCATCCGTGTCCCCCCCACATGTGCTGTGTGATGAAGGAGCCGACAGCCCTGTCCCCCCACACACTGTGCGGTGGATGAAAGGGGCCCGGGAGCCGTGTCCCTTCAACACTGTGCTGGTGTATGAAGGGCCACAGCCGGTCCCCCCACACACTGTGCGGTGTGATAAGGGGCCGGGGAGCCGTGTCCCCTCACACACGTCGGTGTGATGAAGGAGCTTGGGAGCCGTTTTCCCCCCCAAAAACTGTGCTGGGGTGATGAAGGGCCGGGAGGTGCCCCCTACACACTGTGCTGGTGTGATGTTCAGTAGTAGTAACCCGTTACCCTAACGTGTACCAGTAATGACTCATACCAACCGTCTCTGCCCGAGTCTCTGTCTGTATTTATATTGTGTGACCAAAGCAGATTCAAGACCCCCTCACATATGGTATGTGGGCGGTCAGTTTTTACGAGAGTGAGCAAGGGGGCAGGCACGGCTTTTGTGGGCGCTTCCCACATTTCCGTAATTATACGTACTACCAGCCTACGTGAGTATTACTTTACCCTATCCACGTGTTCGAACCCCACATGATAGATGAAGGAGCCGGCAGCCGTGTCCCCCCACACACTGTGTTGGTGTGGATGAAGGAGCCGGCAGCCGTGTCCCTCACACACTATGCGGTGTGATGAAGGAGCGGCAGCCGTGGGCCCTCCACACACTGTGCTGGTGTGATGAAGGAGCGGCAGCCGTGTCCCCTCACACACTGCTGGTGTGATGAAGGAGCCGGCAGCCGTGTCCCTCACACACTTGTGCTGGTGGGGATGAAGGAGCCGGCAAGCCGTGTCCCCTCACACACTGTGCTGGGGTGATGAAGGAGCCGGCAGCCGGTCCCCCCCACACACTGTGTGGGTGTGATGAAGGAGCGGCAGCCGTGTCCCCTCACACACTGTGCTGGTGTGATGAAGGAGCCAGCAGCCGTGTCCCCTCACACACTGTGCTGGTGTGATGAAGGAGCCGACACCCCTGTCCCCTCACACACTGTGCTGGTGTGATGAAGGAGCCGGCAGCCGTGTCCCCTGACACACTGTGCTGGTGTGATGAAGGAGCCGGCAGCCGTGTCCCCTCACACACTGTGCTGGTGTGATGAAGGAGCCGGCAGCCGTGTCCCCTCACACACTGTGCTGGTGTGATGAAGGAGCCGACAGCCCGTGTCCCTCACACACTGTGCTGGTGTGATGAAGGAGCCGGCAGCCGTGTCCCCTCACACACTGTGCTGGTGTGATGAAGGAGCCGGCAGCCGTGTCCCATCACACACTGTGCTGGTATGATAAAGGAGCCGGCAGCCGTGTCCCCTCACACACTGTGCTGGTGTGATGAATGAGCCAGCAGCCTTGTCCCCTCACACACTGTGCTGGTGTGATGAAGGAGCCGGCAGCCTAGTCCCCTCACACACTGTGCTGGTGTGATGAAGGAGCCAGCAGCCGTGTCCCCTCACACACTGTGCTGGTGTGATGAAGGAGCCGACAGCCTTGTCCCCTCACACACTGTGCTGGTGTGATGAAGGAGCCAGCAGCCTTGTCCCCTCACACACTGTGCTGGTGTGATGAAGGAGCCAGCAGCCTTGTCCCTTCACACACTGTGCTGGTGTGATGAAGGAGCCGACAGCCGTGTCCCCTCACACACTGTGCTGGTGTGATGAATTAGCCGGCAGCCGTGTCCCCTCACACACTGTGCTGGTGTGATGAAGGAGCCGGCAGCCGTGTCCCCTCACACACTGTGCTGGTGTGATGAAGGAGCCGGCAGCCGTGTCCCCTCACACACTGTGCTGGTGTAATGAAGGAGCCGGCAGCCGTGTCCCCTCACACACTGTGCTGGTGTGATGAAGGAGCCGGCAGCCGTGTCCCCTCACACACTGTGCTGGGTGATGAAGGAGCCGGCAGCCGTGTCCCCTCACACACTGTGCTGGTGTGATGAGAAGGAGCCGACACCCCTGTCCCCTCACACACTGTGCTGGTGTGATGAAGGAGCCAGCAGCCGTGTCCCCTCACACACTGTGCTGGTGTGATGAAGGAGCCGACACCCCTGTCCCCTCACACACTGTGCTGGTGTGATGAAGGAGCCGGCAGCCGTGTCCCCTGACACACTGTGCTGGTGTGATGAAGGAGCCGGCAGCCGTGTCCCCTCACACACTGTGCTGGTGTGATGAAGGAGCCGGCAGCCGTGTCCCCTCACACACTGTGCTGGTGTGATGAAGGAGCCGACAGCCGTGTCCCTCACACACTGTGCTGGTGTGATGAAGGAGCCGGCAGCCGTGTCCCTCACACACTGTGCTGGTGTGATGAAGGAGCCGGCAGCCGTGTCCCATCACACACTGTGCTGGTGTGATGAATGAGCCAGCAGCCTTGTCCCCTCACACACTGTGCTGGTGTGATGAAGGAGCCGGCAGCCTAGTCCCCTCACACACTGTGCTGGTGTGATGAAGGAGCCAGCAGCCGTGTCCCCTCACACACTGTGCTGGTGTGATGAAGGAGCCGACAGCCTTGTCCCCTCACACACTGTGCTGGTGTGATGAAGGAGCCAGCAGCCTTGTCCCCTCACACACTGTGCTGGTGTGATGAAGGAGCCGGCAGCCGTGTCCCATCACACACTGTGCTGGTATGATAAAGGAGCCGGCAGCCGTGTCCCCTCACACACTGTGCTGGTGTGATGAATGAGCCAGCAGCCTTGTCCCCTCACACACTGTGCTGGTGTGATGAAGGAGCCGGCAGCCTAGTCCCCTCACACACTGTGCTGGTGTGATGAAGGAGCCAGCAGCCGTGTCCCCCTCACACACTGTGCTGGTGTGATGAAGGAGCCGACAGCCTTGTCCCCTCACACACTGTGCTGGTGTGATGAAGGAGCCAGCAGCCTTGTCCCCTCACACACTGTGCTGGTGTGATGAAGGAGCCAGCAGCCTTGTCCCTTCACACACTGTGCTGGTGTGATGAAGGAGCCGACAGCCGTGTCCCCTCACACACTGTGCTGGTGTGATGAAGGTGCCAGCAGCCGTGTCCCCTCACACACTGTGCTGGTGTGATGAAGGAGCCGACAGCCGTGTCCCCTCACACACTGTGCTGGTGTGATGAAGGTGCCAGCAGCCGTGTCCCCTCACACACTGTGCTGGTGTGATGAAGGAGCCAGCAGCCGTGTCCCCTCACACACTGTGCTGGTGTGATGAATTAGCCGGCAGCCGTGTCCCCTCACACACTGTGCTGGTGTGATGAAGGAGCCGGCAGCCGTGTCCCCTCACACACTGTGCTGGTGTGATGAAGGAGCCGGCAGCCGTGTCCCCTCACACACTGTGCTGGTGTAATGAAGGAGCCGGCAGCCGTGTCCCCTCACACACTGTGCTGGTGTGATGAAGGAGCCGGCAGCCGTGTCCCCTCACACACTGTGCTGGTGTGATGAAGGAGCCGGCAGCCGTGTCCCCTCACACAACTGTGCTGGTGTGATGAAGGAGCCAGCAGCCGTGTCCCCTCACACACTGTGCTGGTGTGATGAAGGAGCCGGCAGCCGTGTCCCCCTCACACACTGTGCTGGTTGGATGAAGGAGCCGGCAGCCGTGTCCCCTCACACACTGTGCTGGTGTGATGAAGGAGCCGGCATCCGTGTCCCCTCACACACTGTGCTGGTGTGATGAAGGAGCCGACAGCCGTGTCCCCTCACACACTGTGCTGGTGTGATTAAGTAGCCGGCAGCCGTGTCCCCTCACACACTGTGCTGGTGTGATGAAGGAGCCGGCAGCCGTGTCCCATCACACACTGTGCTGGTGTGGTGAAGGAGCCGGCAGCCGTGTCCCCTCACACACTGTGCTGGTGTGATGAATGAGCCAGCAGCCGTGTTCCCTCAAACACTGTGCTGGTGCGATGAAGAAGCCGGCAGCCGTATCCCCTCACACACTGTGCTGGTGTGATGAAGGAGCCAGCAGCCTTGTCCCCTCACTCACTGTGCTGGTGTGATGAAGGAGCCGGCAGCCGTGTCCCCTCACACACTGTGCTGGTGTGATGAATGAGCCGGCAGCCGTGTCCCCTCACACACTGTGCTGGTGTGATGAAGGAGCCGGCAGCCGTGTCCCTTCACACACTGTGCTGGTGTGATGAAGGAGCCAGCAGCCGTGTCCCCTCACACACTGTGCTGGTGTGATTAAGGAGCCGGCAGCCGTGTCCCCTCACACACTGTGCTGGTGTGATGAAGGAGCTGGCTGCCGTGTCCCCTCACACACTGTGCTGGTGTGATGAAGGAGCCGGCAGCCTTGTCCCCTCACACACTGTGCTGGTGTGATGTCTCAGTAGTAGTAACCAGTTACCAGTAACCAGTGTACCAGTAGATGACTCACTACCAACCGTCTCTGCCTGAGTCTCTGTCTGTATTCATATTGTGCTGACCACAGCAGTATTCAAAGACCCCCTCACATATGGGTACTGTGGGCGGTCAGTTATACGAGAGTGAGCAAGGAGGCAGGCACGGCTTTTTGGGCGCTTCCCACATTATCCGTAATTATACGTACTACCAGCCTACGTGAGTATTACTTTACCCTATCCACGTGTTCGAACCCCACATGATAGATGAAGGAGCCGGCAGCCGTGTCCCCTCACACACTGTGTTGGTGTGATGAAGGAGCCGGCAGCCGTGTCCCCTCACACACTATGCTGGTGTGATGAAGGAGCCGGCAGCCGTGTCCCCTCACACACTGTGCTGGTGTGATGAAGGAGCCGGCAGCCGTGTCCCCTCACACACTGCTGGTGTGATGAAGGAGCCGGCAGCCGTGTCCCCTCACACACTGTGCTGGTGTGATGAAGGAGCCGGCAGCCGTGTCCCCTCACACACTGTGCTGGTGTGATGAAGGAGCCGGCAGCCGTGTCCCCTCACACACTGTGCTGGTGTGATGAAGGAGCCGGCAGCCGTGTCCCCTCACACACTGTGCTGGTGTGATGAAGGAGCCAGCAGCCGTGTCCCCTCACACACTGTGCTGGTGTGATGAAGGAGCCGACACCCCTGTCCCCTCACACACTGTGCTGGTGTGATGAGGAGCCGGCAGCCGTGTCCCTGACACACTGTGCTGGTGTGATGAAGGAGCCGGCAGCCGTGTCCCCTCACACACTGTGCTGGTGTGATGAAGGAGCCGGCAGCCGTGTCCCCTCACACACTGTGCTGGTGTGATGAAGGAGCCGACAGCCGTGTCCCCTCACACACTGTGCTGGTGTGATGAAGGAGCCGGCAGCCGTGTCCCCTCACACACTGTGCTGGTGTGATGAAGGAGCCGGCAGCCGTGTCCCATCACACACTGTGCTGGTATGATAAAGGAGCCGGCAGCCGTGTCCCCTCACACACTGTGCTGGTGTGATGAATGAGCCAGCAGCCTTGTCCCCTCACACACTGTGCTGGTGTGATGAAGGAGCCGGCAGCCTAGTCCCCTCACACACTGTGCTGGTGTGATGAAGGAGCCAGCAGCCGTGTCCCCTCACACACTGTGCTGGTTGTGATGAAGGAGCCGACCAGCCTTGTCCCCTCACACACTGTGCTGGTGTGATGAAGGAGCCAGCAGCCTTGTCCCCTCACACACTGTGCTGGTGTGATGAAGGAGCCAGCAGCCTTGTCCCTTCACACACTGTGCTGGTGTGATGAAGGAGCCGACAGCCGTGTCCCCTCACACACTGTGCTGGTGTGATGAATTAGCCGGCAGCCGTGTCCCTCACACACTGTGCTGGTGTGATGAAGAGCCGGCAGCCGTGTCCCCTCACAACACTGTGCTGGTGTGATGAAGGAGCCGGCAGCCGTGTCCCTCACACACTGTGCTGGTGTAATGAAGGAGCCGGCAGCCGTGTCCCCTCACACACTGTGCTGGTGTGATGAAGGAGCCGGCAGCCGTGTCCCCTCACACACTGTGCTGGTGTGATGAAGGAGCCGGCAGCCGTGTCCCCTCACACACTGTGCTGGTGTGATGAAGGAGCCGACACCCCTGTCCCCTCACACACTGTGCTGGTGTGATGAAGGAGCCAGCAGCCGTGTCCCCTCACACACTGTGCTGGTGTGATGAAGGAGCCGACAACCCTGTCCCTCACACACTGTGCTGGTGTGATGAAGGAGCCGGCAGCCGTGTCCCCTGACACACTGTGCTGGTGTGATGAAGGAGCCGGCAGCCGTGTCCCCTCACACACTGTGCTGGTGTGATGAAGGAGCCGGCAGCCGTGTCCCCTCACACACTGTGCTGGTGTGATGAAGGAGCCGACAGCCGTGTCCCCTCACACACTGTGCTGTGTGATGAAGGAGCCGGCAGCCGTGTCCCCTCACACACTGTGCTGGTGTGATGAAGGAGCCGGCAGCCGTGTCCCATCACACACTGTGCTGGTATGATAAGGAGCCGGCAGCCGTGTCCCTCACACACTGTGCTGGTGTGATGAATGAGCCAGCAGCCTTGTCCCCTCACACACTGTGCTGGTGTGATGAAGGAGCCGGCAGCCTAGTCCCCTCACACACTGTGCTGGTGTGATGAAGGAGCCAGCAGCCGAGTCCCCTCACACACTGTGCTGGTGTGATGAAGGAGCCGACAGCCTTGTCCCCTCACACACTGTGCTGGTGTGATGAAGGAGCCAGCAGCCTTGTCCCCTCACACACTGTGCTGGTGTGATGAAGGAGCCAGCAGCCTTGTCCCTTCACACACTGTGCTGGTGTGATGAAGGAGCCGACAGCCGTGTCCCCTCACACACTGTGCTGGTGTGATGAAGGTGCCAGCAGCCGTGTCCCCTCACACACTGTGCTGGTGTGATGAAGGAGCCGACAGCCGTGTCCCCTCACACACTGTGCTGGTGTGATGAAGGTGCCAGCAGCCGTGTCCCCTCACACACTGTGCTGGTGTGATGAAGGAGCCAGCAGCCGTGTCCCCTCACACACTGTGCTGGTGTGATGAATTAGCCGGCAGCCGTGTCCCCTCACACACTGTGCTGGTGGATGAAGGAGCCGGCAGCCGTGTCCCCTCACACACTGTGCTGGTGTGATGAAGGAGCCGGCAGCCGTGTCCCCTCACACACTGTGCTGGTGTAATGAAGGAGCCGGCAGCGTGTCCCCTCACACACTGTGCTGGTGTGATGAAGGAGCCGGCAGCCGTGTCCCCTCACACACTGTGCTGGTGTGATGAAGGAGCCGGCAGCCGTGTCCCCTCACACACTGTGCTGGTGTGATGAAGGAGACCAGCAGCCGTGTCCCCTCACACACTGTGCTGGTGTGATGAAGGAGCCGGCAGCCGTGTCCCCTCACACACTGTGCTGGTGTGATGAAGGAGCCGGCAGCCGTGTCCCCTCACACACTGTGCTGGTGTGATGAAGGAGCCGGCAGCCGTGTCCCCTCACACACTGTAAATGGGATTTATTTCATTAGTGGAGGTAAAACTGTAGTGTGACAGGTTATGCTGTTACTAATATTCCGCCGCCATCCACCCACACTACGCTGTCGCACCAACCTAACACACAAACACACACACACACACACATACACACACACACACACACACACACACACACACACACACACACACACACACACACACACACACACACACACACACACACACACACACACACACACACGCGCGCGTATACAACAGGCCTAGTGTCTAATCGACATGTGCCTATAACAAAATGGTAACTAACACACACACACACACACAACAAACAACAGCCTAGTGTCTAATCGACATGTGCTAGGACAAAATGGTAAGTAACACAGTTACCATACGAACTCGCACCACACCACGAACACACACTCCATCATATAATCTCTTGAAGGGGATTACACATTATGTAGGAGGCGTCGTGTCTCTCTTTGAAGTTCTCTCTCTGGGATGGGAAAGGTCGCTCCGCCTTTGTATATGTATGTATATATACCGCTGTATAGCCCAGTCCTGGTGAAGCAAACCCTCAAGGAAGCCCACGATACATGAGAAAGCTTAAGTAGAGTTATGTTGCAAACGTTTTGCATTTTTTCCAGCCTCTTTAAATGGTTTTACCAGATATGGGTTCCATACTGGCACTGCTTACTCCAGACGGGCCTGACATATGCCGTGTATAAGGTCCTGAATGCCTCCTTGTTATATTCCCGAAAACTTTCCCTAAAATTTGCCCAGTCACGCGTTTGGTGCAGCAGATGTATGGCTGATGTGTACCTCAGGTGATATGCTCGAAACTAAGCTCACCCCGAGATCCTTCACGGAGTGAGCAAAGGTCTATGTCCTCCGATTTTCATAACTTTGCATATGTCCAGATCTATTTCAAGTCTTTCCTGATCTACTCCTGCTTGTATTCTTTTCGTTAATTTCACATCATCTACTAACAGGGACACCTCTGTGCGTGCATGTGTGTGCGACTCTGGCGTGAAACAGTCATATGACTGTGTTCTTTGAGTACAACACATATATATGCTCATATAGGGTCGCATGTGTATACATGCGTGAGCGAGCGAGTACGCGCACGTGTGTGTTGTGTGTGAGGGACAAGTTAACTAAGGTGTTGACACCTGTGTCACAGGTGTCTGTGAGGGGTCTAGTTAAGGTATTGAGACATGTCTGTGACTGTCTGGTGTTGGCACCTGTGCCAGGCTCGCGGAGAAACATTAGATGATTGGAGAGGTGTCTGGCGACTAACACATGTTAACATTAAGATGTATTAGAGCGTGAACTAATCTGGCGGTGGCAACAATATCTAAGCCGCTCACTGGGCTCAAGCTCCCGCTTATTTCCTCACAATTTTGGTATTAGCGCTTGTGAATGGAGTTGAGGCGACACCAAAGTCACCGCCAGTCTATGTGATGACCTTCTGCCCCAAACACCAACTGAACCACAACATTATATATATATCTTTGTCGGATATAATTTGGTCCTTTATAATGATGACATGAAAACTGAATGAATAACGAGTTTTGAGTAAAATCTTTCCCAAAGATCAAAGAAATTTGTGGATAATGATGCCAGTAAAACATGGAGGACTGGTAGTGGTGTTGGACGGTAGAGATGGTGATGGTGGTATAGTGGGGGTGGCGATGGTGGTGTAGTGGGTGTGGTGATGGTGGTATTGTGGGGGTGGCGATGGTGGTACAGAGAGGGTAGTGATGGTGGTTTAGTGGGGGTTATAGTGGGGGTGGTAGAGGTCTGGTAGGGGTAGTGATTGTGATGATGGTGGTTGGCTGGTAGAGGTGGCATGGGTTTGATGATGGTGAACTGGTGGGGATAGCACAGTGAGAATGTAGGTGTATTAGTGATGGAGGGAGATTCCACTGCTGACCTTGCTACTGGCAAGACACAGTCGCTGTACTCTCAAGAAGTCTCCCTTCGATCTCCCCTATGGAGGGGAATTTATATCCTACAAGCGCCACCTCCTCCTCCTCCTCCTCCTCCTCACAATGCTGTGGCATCGTGTGCTGCAACCCCTGAATGGGTTGCAATGATTATTATGTATATATATAATTATTATCTTTTCATATAATTTTATACTGCATATATTTGCGATAATAGCTAAATCGTAAATGTATTGCTTTATATTATTATTTGACTTAGCTTCCTTTGGTTAGGTAGGATGTTACATATTATGTGCTCAGTTCAAGTCTTGATTGTCTAACTACTGTAATTATCGCTTGTGGCTCGTTAGACTGCCGGCTTCTTGCTGGGCAGCGACCCACGGAGCTATCACGTGATCGACGGGGGGTGTCCTCACCTCGCCTGAAGTATTCAGTCTGGTCTA
This sequence comes from Cherax quadricarinatus, assembly GCF_026875155.1. NCBI lineage: Eukaryota > Metazoa > Arthropoda > Malacostraca > Decapoda > Parastacidae > Cherax > Cherax quadricarinatus. The sequence goes on from NW_026465866.1 coordinate 11,737, forward strand.
GACTCTCTTGGTGGTTGGACAGATTGTCTGTCTCATTATTCTTGTTAGTTCTGTAGAACTCTGTTCACAGAACATTGTATAGACTTAGTGATTTTCGACATTGTACTGAGGTTGTGTGTCGCATAGACACTCTGAGTAACTCAGGTCCTGAGCTGTAGCTTCTGGCCTAATTTGTACTGGTATCTGTGTATTGTCACAGTCGGGATTTTCTTATGCTGAACTTAGATTCAGTAGTATGGGAGTTTTGTGACTTGTGGAGGATCTGCTGATGGTCCCTACTTAGTGTCATTATATTATCTCCTTGTTCCTGATTCCATGTCACAGTTGCTTGTTATATTGCTATTGGGCTTAGCATTCTTTTTATTGTTCAAGCAGACTGTTCTGATAGCCAGTTGGTCAAGAAGTTAGTTTATTTGAGGACTTTGTCAGTCACTTGTTTAAGTCTAGTCGAGTCATGAGACATAGCGAACTACTTAGAGCACTTACATACACACAAAATTACTTATACATATTTGTAATATCTTATTAAATGTTAATGTACCAGACGGTACTTAAGAATTATAAATGTGATATGTGCTTTCAGCACAATAATATTGTACTCGAGATAAGTGATATTATTTTGATTACTGTGATTAATTTAATTTAATTTAATTTGATAATATACCTCTATACTTAATAAATTTATTAAATTTTTATTTCTCTAGTTAGTAGCCTACCAGTTGTAATCCTGAAGCACTATTAAATCATACTGAATTCTAATGGATAATTGGACAAGGATACTGACTATTTGTTACGAAAACCCAGTAACAGGCTGGATGCTAGAAGGGCAGTCCTTTCTAGTATTCACTGGAGATCTCTAAGCTTTTAGAATCGCATTTTTTGTAGCAAATGGGGGCCTGTCCGGGATGCTCTTGATCCAAGGTGTTGAAGAAATTGTCCAGTTTGACATATTAGTAACTCTGTTCAAACACTTTGAGTACTTTCCCAATCTGAAGACTTTGAGTTTAGTCTTGTACAACATACCAGGTGGATGTATGTACCTGACTGAGTCTCTTGATCCAAGGAGATGGAAATACTGTTTATGAGCTCTAGCTCTAAGACAACCAACACTAAAATTCCTATCAGGATTATAGTTTCCCATAATCACTCTCTCGTAGTACAGTTATTTTCGTGATGTATGCCAAAGTGAAACAGTTAATTGATACTCTGGCTTTGTCTGAGTTAAGTACATTAAAACTTCAGACGTGTGGCGAGTAGCCAAATTCTGGTGTGACGTATAACAGGAATTACAACCGCAGAAACTGTCAGAGCGTTAATTAAAGATATATTGTTTCCTGCTCATACAGAGATTTCTGATTATGATTCAGAAAGCCTAGTGTCACAATTAGGAAGTATGACTCTATTTGATGACTTAGAAGAAAGAGCAACTAAGGCAGAAGTGTCTGAGCCTAGGGAACCTCCGCTCACACTTTCCCGCCTCACTGACACTATAGTACAGAGTGTAGCTGGTAGGATGATGCAGCCACATACTAGTACAGTGTATGCTACACCTGTATATACTTATCCTAGACCAGATCTAGACTCTCTAGAGACGGCTGGACGAAATGTCCGACCTAAGGACCGTCCAGACCACGTTAGATTCCTTACTCTCCATTACCCGCTGGTCCTATCTCTCAGGAACAGTTTGAGAGGTTTGAACGCCTCATTATGTTGCAGACTGCACAAATAGAGGCACAGAGGAAATTGAACGAAGAAGATTTCCAAAGAGAAAATGTTCGTCTGGGAAGACAACAGACTGATAGATCACAGGACACATTTAATGTGCAGAAAGCTGCATCCATGGTTCCTAAGTTTTTTGAGTGACTTAGACACCCATTTTGATGTGTTTGAGAACCAGGCACGTGCTATGAACTGGCCACGTAAGCACTGGGCTACCTTGTTGCTCACAGCTGCGACAGGAAGAGCTCAAACTTGTACTGCTGCTTTACAATTTGCCAAGTACATTAGTTATGATGCTGTCAAGCAAACTATTCTAGAGACATATAACTTGTTACCTGTAAGTTATCAAAGAGCATTTCATACGTTACAACGACGACAAGATCAAACTTGTGTAGAGTTTGCTCGTGAGAAAAAAGTTGCATCTGAGAGGTGGTGTATGTCTGCCAAGTGTAACAATTATGACAACCTTGTTCAGTTGTTACTACACGAAGAGTTTAACAACTGTATGTCTGCTGACATACAAGAATATCTGATCGATCATACTACCTCGGATATTCTGGAAACTGCAGCATTAGCAGACAATTACGAGATTTCTCACAATCTTGTACATACTAAAACACAGAGAAACAAGGTAACTAAAAATTGTCCTAGAAGTTGGCAACCTAAATCAGCTGCTCATTGCCAGCCAGATGTACCTGTTACTGTAACTTCTCGTACCTTTACCAGGAAAACTCACAATCCTGAATCTGTCTCTGTGGTTAGACAGAAATCTGATATCGAGAAGAAGAAAGTTAAATGTACCTATTGTAACAGAAAAGGACATGCTAGAGAGTATTGCTATAAGTTAGAAAGAGATACGAGAAACAGTCGTGCGGTTGGCGCCCCCACTCAAGTCGTATCCTCTTCCAAGCAACAAAGGCACCAAAATCCTAGTAATACCTCTGATCCTACTGCTTTAGATAATATTACTCAGGACAGATGCCTAGCGTCAGAAAGTGTATCTGACGAAAAGATTCGTTCAGCGATGAGTTCTTACTTTTTGAGAGGTAAAGTAGGATTTGACGAATCACATCTGACTGAAATAATTACTTTCAGAGACACTGGCAGTTATCTCACGTTATTAAGAGAAGATGTACTGCTCATAACTGATGATACCTATTGCAAGATAGATGTATTGTTAGAAGCCTATAGAGGGTCTGTTATAAAAGTACCTCTTCACAAAGTATACATTGAAACAAGCCATTATACTGGTTATATTTCTGTGGGTATATCCAGTGGAGTATTTCCCATCAGGTCAGTGGACTTGTTTATAGGGAACGATATCCTTCATGCTGGTATATGTAAAGAACCACTTGTGATTGATAATAACACTGATGATAATTATGCCATTGAAGCTTGTAGAGAGAAGCCTGTTTTATTTCCTCTCAGCGCAATTACTAGAGCTATGTCAAAGATTCAACAACCATCCTTGTCTCCTGTTGAGTTAGTGGATGACAATGATTTGGGCTTGAATATGTTGTTTAGTGACGCTCTGCGCCCAGGATCATTAACACTGACTCTCCCCGGTCATCGACCTAGTCAAGACACAACTGACGTTAAATTTCTAACTCATGATGATTTAATCAAGGATCAGTTTGTTGATCAGTCACTGGAAAGACTGAGAGATATAGCAGTTACTGAGAGCGAAGCAAAGGATCTCGATAATTGTTACTACTATAGTAACGGTGTACTGATGGAGAAAAATACATGTAGGTTGTCAGCTGATAGTGTTTCCACCACAGTCAAGCATCTCGTAGTTTTACCAGTTACATTTCGTGAACAAGCCATTGATTTTGCTCACAATAGTCCCAAAGGAGGACATTTGGGTGTCAAGAAGACACTCGGTAAACTGGCAAAACATTTTACTTGGCCAAAAATGAAGGAAACAGTAGCTGATCATGTGCGACATTGCCACGTGTGTCAAGTGACAGGCAAGCCAGCACACACACCTCCACCTCTCACTATGTTCATTAGTAGCAAAGTTCAGTTCATCTGGACTAGTGTTTGTTCAGATTTGTTCAAAAGGTTGAAGCATCTGCTTTCCTCTGTTCTTGTGAAGAGTCCTAATTTCAATCTTCTCTTTTTACATATAGAGGCGAGTGGTTATGCAGTGGTTGTTGTGCTGCTCCAACAGTCAACATCCACTGATATTCTCCATCCTATATGTTACTATTTATCTAAGCTTATACGACACCAGAAAAATTATGCCACTATTGAGAAAGAGGCTCTAGCTCTTGTGGTGTCCTTTGAACATTTTGACGTGTATTTGGGCACTTCCCCATTTTAAAATTTACGTAATTTTATGCCCAAATTCTTTTGTTACTTGCTATGTCAAATTCAGTAGAGTAACTTAATCCCTTCAGCCCATATTAATTATGTATACTCATGTCTAATTATTATATTTATATATTCACAGTAGTGATGTGCATGAGGAGGAGACATAAGCTGAGTGTTGAGTGGGTAGTGTGGTGTGGGCGATGTACTGCGTGACGCAACACTGTCCTGCCGCAGACCCCCCCTTACTACACACCTTAAGCTGTTTCATACTCAGATGTCCATACTGCATAGCATTCCACAACCACTACTTAAGAGTGGAATGCTGTCTCCTGTCTATAGCACAAGCCTATTATGCTTGTCTACGCTATCCTGTCTCTACACTGATGTACATAACCATGAGTATGCAGAGATACGATACTGTGTACTGCCCTAGTACTAGGGGCATATCTTATTGTATAGACCCTGTGAAATTAAATAAGTGCTTGGCACAAGAGTGACTCTGATTAATGTTTATATTATATTGTTAGTAATGTAACCTGAGTAATCAGTAATCTGAAAGACATTAATGCAACTCCTAGTGCGACCGTTCGTCGTATTGGGGGGGGGGGGTGTTGCAACCCCTGAATGGGTTTCAATGATTATTATGTATATATATATATAATTATTATCTTTTCATATAATTTTATACTGCTTATATTTGCGATAATAGCTAAATCGTAAATGTATTGCTTTATATTATTATTTGACTTAGCTTCCTTTGGTTAGGTAGGATGTTACATATTATGTGCTCAGTTCAAGTCTTGATTGTCTACTACTGTAATTATCGCTTGTGGCTCGTTAGACTGCCGGCTTCTTGCTGGGCAGCGACCCACGGAGCTATCACGTGACAGAGGGGGGGGTGTCCTCACCTCGCCTGAAGTATTCAGTCTGGTCTAGACTCTCTTGGTGGTTGGACAGATTGTCTGTCTCATTATTCTTGTTAGTTCTGTAGAACTCTGTTCACAGAACATTGTATAGACTTAGTGATTTTCGACGTTGTACTGAGGTTGTGTGTCGCATAGACACTCTGAGTAACTCAGGTCCTGAGCTGTAGCTTCTGGCCTAATTTGTACTGGTATCTGTGTATTGTCACAGTCGGGATTTTCTTATGCTGAACTTAGATTCAGTAGTATGGGAGTTTTGTGACTTGTGGAGGATCTGCTGATGGTCCCTACTTAGTGTCGTTATATTATCTCCTTGTTCCTGATTCTGTGTCGCAGTTGCTTGTTATATTGCTATTGGGCTTAGCATTCTTTTTATTGTTCAAGCAGACTGTTCTGATAGCCAGTTGGTCAAGAAGTTAGTTTATTTGAGGACTTTGTCAGTCACTTGTTTAAGTCTAGTCGAGTCGTGAGACAGCGAACTACTTAGAGCACTTACACACATACACACAAAATTACTTGTACATATTTGTAATATCTTATTAAATGTTAATGTACCAGACGGTACTTAAGAATTATAAATGTGATATGTGCTTTCAGCACAATAATATTGTACTCGAGATAAGTGATATTATTTTGATTACTGTGATTAATTTAATTTAATTTACTTTGATAATATACCTCTAGACTTAATAAATTTATTAAATTTTAATTTCTCTAGTTAGTAGCCTACCAATTGTAATCCTGAAGCACTATTAAATCATACTGAATTCTAATGGATAATTGGACAAGGATACTGACTACTTGTTACGAAAACCCAGTAACAGGCTGGATGCTAGAAGGGCAGTCTTTCTAGTATTCACTGGAGATCTCTAAGCTTTTAGAATCGCGTTTTTTTGTAACATCGTGTGAAAAAACAAGCCAGCAAGTGGCTTTACCTACCGCAATAAGGACCTGTTTGCAGGTTAAATTTATGGCAATCCACTCGCTGAAGGACTCCTTTATTGTCGTCTGTACTAACGATACTGAAGCATCAAAACTCATGGACGACTCTTCAATCAAGACCCTACAAACACGACAATTCACCATATCCCCGTCTCCATTCTTCAAGGCAAAACGATCCATCTTTTTGAAAGGGCTTAACAAGATCGTCACATCTCTCTCAGCTGAAGCACTGAAGACATCTGTAGAGGAACAAAGCATTTGGGCCTCGTTAAACAACATCACAAAGATTCCTAACGCCTCATCAATGAAAAAATCACTTTCTCAGACATCTCCATGGCTGCCCAAGCTCTCTCTGACGGTCTGGCCATCTCATTTTACCACATTCACCCAAGCCATATATAGAACCAGAACGCTTCACACACGTCTTCCATTGCTGGACCTGTTACTCCAATTAAGGATAAGAAGTTCTGTTCAAAATGTGGGAACGATGGACACGAATTCAGATCCTGCACCATCACTACGGCTCCAACATGTCTTAACTGCACAGGTAATCATCATACCTTTGCAGCTAAGTGCCCACTCAGGAAAGAAATTATATCCAAGAAAAAAAAAAGATTTGAAGAAGAACACCTCCAATTCACCGACATACGCTGCTATAACCAAACTACAAGCCGACACCACAAAGATTCTACAAGCCACTCTACAGACACCTTGGCCAAGCAACTCCCTGTCTCCACTCCCTGACGGTGCTCCCTCCAAGGTGCTGTACTGCATGGTGTATGCACACCTTGCAAATACAGCAAACCCCGGCACTTTCATCACCACCATTAACAAACTATTCAGTCTGAACAACATGCATGCCTTCAATTTCCCTGACTCCACATCTTCAGCCGACATCTTCAAGATCCTTTCCAACGTCGTGAACTTTACTGTACCTGCAGACCTGTCTCCTGCCCAAGCAACTGCTTCTGAAACGTCTACAACTACTTCCACCGCCGACAACGCTGTTTATTCTGCCTGAAACACCGCCTCCCACGTCTCCCAACCTGTTGATACACCACCAATACACCTCTCCACTGTTCCTGCCAACCCAGCGTCACCTGGCAGCTCCGTTGAAGACTCGCCCACCGAATCCACTTCCGAAGAAGAAATTGTTGTTGGCTCCAGTATACCCTCATGGGAAAACTTTACCTTCTACACTTCTCCAACTAACGCAGACACCATGACCTGCACTGAGCTCTACAAAAGCCTCGGTGCTGGAATTGTTAAGTTTGCCTGCGAGCAACCTCCTGTTTCTCCATTCTATCCTACGAGCGCCTAGCTGCTGGTTTAAGCCCTGGCACTTTCTCTACGACTGTAGACACTCCTCTCCAACGTTATTCTTCGTCTGTCCCGTGTTCCCAGCTCACCCCACATGGGGTCTTACCTAAACTCTCTTGGTCTTGACCTTGTGATGGAGGATTGGGATAGTAGTAGGGTAGAGTTGGATGGGTGGAGGCGGTTTTGGAACACTGAAAGGACGGAAGGATTTCTTTTTTAAAATGGCAGTTGATGTCTTGGAGAACTGAAGATGTTGGTGGATGAGGAAACATTAAGGGAGTGGAGTACTGGACGTGGTAGAGAATTGGACATGGTGGAGGACTGGACATGGTGAAGAGCAGTGGGGATACTGGGGAAGATGACAGATGCAGAGTAATGGAATGGAGTCGTCCTTATTAAGACTTGGAGGGGAAAAAAGAATACTGGAGCTGGTGTCTTGCTCCTAACAGGCTGGGGAAGCAAATCTTTAGAAGTTACTTTTAGATCTAATAACTAAGAACTAAGAGGTAGTTCTGAAAAATCTTGGGTGTACAGACATAGAAAACCAGTAGCCGGAACTTCGAAAGCTGAAGGACAACGTCAGCTTGAGGAAGCCACGAAAACCCAGGTGATGCCTTGGGAAAGTAACAAGCTGATTGGCTGAGAATTTGGGCAGAACACAAAGCCGGTTAAATATTCCCAGGCGTTAGGAAAGGAAGGTGCGGCTGTGTAGAGTTCTATTAGACCAGGAAAGGAGAACCAGAGACACAGCCACATAGACTGTTACGAAGAACCGACATTTTGCTCACCACGAATGTTAAGAATGAAGAGTTCGTGACCCACCACAGTTTATCCGCCCACTTCGCATGGCCTGCTACTGCAGCGCTTCCTTGACTACTGTGCAAATTGTGCCTCGTTCAACTTTACATGAAATTTAAAAAAATACTGACTTTAAATGCCCACTTATTTCCATTATCATGGTTCTTTTCACTTGTTCGTCTAGGTTTTATATATATATATATATATAATATATATATATATATATATATATATATATATATATATATATATATACATATATATATATATATATATATATATATATATATATATATATATATATATATATTATATATATATATATATATATATATATATTGTAGATGAATGGTTCAGAGAACCGACACGTTGATAAATTAGACACATGTGCAACTCTTTGGGTATCTTTATTGAGGAAACGTTTCCACTGTGTGGCGAAACGTTTCCTCAATAAAGATACCCAAGAGTTGCACATGTGTCTAATTTATCATATATATATATATACATACATACATATATTTGTATTACCGTCTTCTTTCCTTAAGTTGGTTTAATCGCTTTACAAAGTGTTGAAATGTATGGGTGGTAAAACATGCTAGTGAACCATCTGTGAGACGCCTAGTGTATTAGTGAACCATCTGTAAGATGTCTGGTGTATTAGATGGTTCTTTGATTGTATATAACGAAGAAGAACAGACAGAGGTTGGTGGTATGTATTTAGTAGATGGAATATTAAATGTGCAGGGAGGGAGGAAGTGTGGGAGAGAGGGAGAGAGTGAAGGAGAGAGGGAGGGAGTGAGGGAGAGAGGGAGGGAAGCCTGGTGGAGTGAGGTGGACAGGAAGATATGTGAAGGCTTGCAGAGAGGGAGGGAGTGGCGTGCACCGGAGGGGGGGGGGGAGAGAATAATTAAGAAGCTGCAGGGGGAGAGGTGGGGGATGCAGGGGAAGATGTAGGGGAAGAGTGGGACAGGGGGGGAAGGAGAGCTGGGGGAAGCTACATTCAGTCAGCTTATTGAGAGGCATGAAAGGAGCAGAGGTTCTGTATTCTTCCCCTCTGCCAAGACGCTGAGTAAGAGGTGCTGAATAAGAGGTGCTGAGGGGGTGCTGAGGGAGGTGCTGAGTAAAGGTGCTGAGGGAGGTGCTGAGGGAGGAGCTGAGTAAGAGGTGCTGAGGGAGGTGCTGAGGGGGAGGTAGAGAGAGAGAGAGAGAGAGAGAGGAGAGGATGACAAAAGGGAAAGAAAGGGACAGATGAAGGGGAACTAAAGGAGGGAGGGGGAAGAGTTTGTTAAAATGTGTAAAAGAGAACATTTCTTGATTTAATGTGACAAGTGTTAGTGGCTGAGTGACTGTGTGTGTGTGCTCACCTAGTTGTGGTTGCAGGGGTCGAGTCACAGCTCCTGGCCCCGCCTCTTCACTGGTCGCTACTAGGTCACTCTCCCTGCTTCATGAGTTTTAGCACACCTCTTCTTAAAGCTATGTATGGATCCTGCCTCCACTACATCACTCTCCAGACTATTCCATTTCCTGACAACTCTATGACTGAAAAAAAATGCTTTCTAACATCCCTGTGATTCATCTGAGTCTTCAACTTCCAACTGTGACCCCTTTGTTGCGCCTCCTGAAAAGGGACACAATGTACATAATGTATATTGATATATATTACCTTTTCATATAATTCTATATTGCTGATATTTTCATTAATAGCTAAAATAAAAATATCTTGCATTATATTATTATTTGACTTAGTTATGTCATTAGGTAGGATGTAACGTTTTCACTTCACTGTGCTCGCTGTTTCAGAGTTGTGGTTGGCTGTCTGCATTGGTAATTTGCTTAGCTAACTATCAGCTCGCTTGTTTACCTGCCAGCATTTCGGCAGTACCAAGGGAGAGTCACATGATATCACCTGATGTGAGGCTCTTTACGTAGCTGGTCATTGCTGTACAAGCACCGCTCTCTCCATCTGCTCCTAGTCCTGGAAGCATCCCTCTCGTCTCTGTCTGTTATTTAATCTGCTTTTGGTAAAGTATGATTTCGTTGGTGAGTGAAAACATATATCTTGTAACTCTGTGTAACTCTATTCACAGAGCATTGTTCAGATTTAGTGATTTTTGACGTTTTGCTGAGGTAGTGTGTCGTACCGACACTCTAAGTCAACGCAGGTCCCAGGTAAAAGCTTCTGACCTATTTTGTGTGGCATCTATGCACCGTCGTAGTCGGGGATTTGATTAACTGAACTTAGATTCAGTATTAAGGGAGTTTGTGACTTTCATTGGCGGATTTGCTGATGGTCCACAGTTAGAGTCGTTATTTTGTCTCCTTGTTCCTGACACTGTGCTGCTGCCTGTTACGTGTGATTGTTGTTTGGCTAATGGTTCATCACATGTTCAAGCAAGCTGTTTTGATTGTGTTGTTGATCAAGAAGATTGATTATTTGATGACACTTAGTCACTGCTTAAGTCCATCCCCCTGCCCTCCACAGGCGCTGTACAATCCTACCGGTTTAGCGCTTCCCAGTGATGATAATAATAATGATAATAATAGTCTTACTGAGACATACTGAACAACTTGTATATGCTAGTATTTTTGTAAGAACATAAGAAAGAAGGAACACTGCAGCAGGCCTACTGGCCCATGCGAGGCAGGTCCAATTCTCCCACCGGCTTAAACTAATGCCTTGACCTAGTCAGGTCAGTCGCATTCACTTAAGGGAGGACCACGGCATCCGACCTAGTAGCACAAGCTAGTCAGGTCCAACTTACACCCACCCACACCCACTAATGTATTTATCCAACCTATTTTTAAAACAACAGAACGTCTTAGCTTCTATGACAGTACTCGAGAGTTTATTCCACTCGTCCACAACTCTATTACCAAACCAGACTTTCCTACATCCTTCCTGAACGCCCCTTTGTAAAACCATGCTGAGATTCATTAATCAATTTATGCCTTTCAAGATGACTACAAATTGCTTCGGCAATTATTGATTCCATAAATTTTCCCACTATGGAGGTAAGGGTTATTGGTCTATAGTTCGAAGCTAAGGACCTGTCACCTGCCTTGTAAATAGACATTACAAACGGTACTTGTGAGTCGTACTGTTACAAAATGTAGATTCAGCACTATACTACTATATGTACAATTTAACTTTTGCACTACAAGAGAAGTGTACGAGTTTATATATCCTTAATTATAACAAATTTATTTACTCTGATTTTGTCCGCCTAGACAACCTAGACAACTTATCAATTTTCATCTCGTTAGTCAGTATCCTAACCAGTTGCAATTCTAAAGCACAAATAAATTTTACCTCAATTTTAAAGGATAACTGGATCAGAATACTTTCTGACAAACTGTTATAAAATTAAAAACGGGCTAGATGCTAGAGGGGATCAATGGGTTGACCTTCTAGTATTCTCTGGAGGTGTCTATACTTTATAGATATCGCATTTTGTAAACACCCTTGTTGGCGTGTCCGATCTCTGGAACCTCCTGTCTGTCCACCTAGTCGATTCTCTCAGAATTTTATATGTCGTTTCATATCCCCATATCCCTCCTGTCCTCCAGTGTTGTCAGGTCCATTTCCCTTAACCTTCCTTGTAGGCATGTTTTGCTCCAGGACTAGTCTTGTTGCAAAACTTTGCATTTTCCCTAATTTCCTTACATGCTTAGCTGGGTGTGGGTTCCAAACTGGGTGCTGCATACTTCAGTATGATCCTTACATACACAGTGTACGGGGTTTCCTGAACGATTCCTTATTTAGATGTCGGATGCTATTCTTATGTTTGCTAGCGCCCATATGCTGCAGTAGTTATTTGGTTTATGCGCACCTCAGGAGATGTGTCCGGTTTATAACTCACCCCAAGATCCTTTTTTGAGGGAGGTCTGTAGTCTCTGGCCTCCCTAGACTGTATTTCTACTACGGTTTTCTTTGCTTTTCTCCAATCCTCATGATTTGCTCCTGGACGGGCTGAAACCAGAACCCAGTTTCTGAACCAAACCCTTGCACCTGTCTAGTTTCCTTTATAGTTCTGCCTGGTCCTCATCCGATTTGAATTCTTCTTATTAACTTCACATCATCTGCAAACAAGGACACTTCTGAGTCTATTCCTTCCTTTTATTCGTTTTCATATACCAGAAACGCACCGGTCCTAGGACTGACCCCTGTGGAACCCCACTCGTCACAGGCGCCCACTCTGACACCCCCGTCATTCACCATGACTCGTTGTTGCCTACCTGTCAGGTATTTTTCTGATCCATTGCATTGCCTTCCTTGTTATACCTGCCTGGTACTCCAGCTTTTGCACTAATTTTATGTGGTGGAACTATAAAAAGCCTTCTTACAGTCCAAGAAAACGCAATCTACCCACCCCTCTCTTTTGTCCTACTGTTGTCACCACCATCATAGAAACTCCGTATTTTGTGACACAGGATTTCCCGCCCTAAAACTGTGCTGGTTGTCGTTGGTAAGCTCATTCCTCTCCTCCTGAAAATCTTCTCTTAACTGTACATACTATACATGTTAGTGACACCGTCTGTAGCTTAATGCTTCATGTCTGTCTTCTTTTTAAAAAATTGGACTACATTTGCTCTTTTTCCATACCTCAGGTAGTCCCCCTGTTTCGATAGATGTGTTGAAGATTGTTGTTAGTGGTACATATAGCATCTATGCTTCCTCTCTCAGGACCCATGGAGAGATGTTGTCCGGCCCCATCGCCTTTTGAGGTTCTAGATCGCTTAGCAGCCCCCTTCACTTCCTCCTCGGTTGTACTTTATTGTGTTCAACACTTGGTGTGCACCACCCTTCCATCTTTAAGTCCTTTCTGTCCCCTCTGTGAATACTTCTCTGAGTCTCATGTTGAGCTCCTCACATACTTCTTGGTCGTTTCTTGTGATCTCCCTTCCTTCCTTCCTCAGCTGATTACCTGGTCCTTGACTGCTTTTTTCCCCTCTTGATGTGGCTTCGGGTTAGATTGGTTTTCGCTGCTATGTCATTTCATATTGTCTTTGGGGCCTCCCTTCTTACCTTTGCATCTTCATTTCTGGCTCTACGACTGCTCTCCTATTCTCCTGGGTCTTTTGCCTTCTATACTTCTTCCATTCTCTAGCACACTTGGTTTTGGCCTTTCTACCCTTTGGGTGAACCAAGGGCTTATCCTGGCCTTCTCATTATTTCTCTTAACCCTTGGGTACAAGTTTCTCTTCAGCTTCCCTTTTGCATAATTTTGGGTCGCATATTCCATCATCTCATTTACTGACCTCCTGCCAGTTCTCTGTCCCACTGAACCTCGTGCAGGAAGTTTTTTAAATACCTGCGTAGTCCCCTTCTCTTGCAGTTTGGCTTCATTTACCCTGCCCTTCTTGCTTCTCTCTCCACCTGTAGCTTTACTTTTGTTGTCGAACCTCAAAACCCACGTCGTCACTGGCCACGGAAGGGGTCTTTCATATGTGATGTCCCGATATCTGCATTACTCAAGATGAATACTAGATCGAATCTTGCTGGTTCGTCCTCTCCTCCTCTGGGTAGGGGTCCCTTATGTGTTGATATATGAGGTTTCCCAGTACCACTCCATCATCTTAGCCCTTCCACGTTCTGGGCCCCCATGTGGCTCCAGGTTCTCCCAGTCAGTTTCCTTGTGATTGAAGTCACCCACAATCAGTAGCTTTGCCCTGCTCGCATGAGCCCTTCTGGCCCACTTAAGCCAGTGTTTCATCCATTGCTCTGTTACTCTCATCGTATTCTTGTTTTGGGCCGCCTGCTGTTCACTGCAATTACCACCTTCGGACCTTTTAGACTGAGTGTTCTTATTCTTGCTTCTCCTCTGTCTCATTTTTCCCACTCCTCAAAATCCCTTTGGTTTTTGATGAGCAGTGCCCCTCCTTCGCCCCCTCTGTTCCCTCTGTCTTTCCTCAGGATCTAATACCCTGCTGAAAAGTTTGGCATCTGTTATCATTCCTGTGAGCTTGGTTTCTGTGAGAGCTATGTTTGCCCAGTGATGCCTCTGATTCTTTCGTGCCACTCCTCCCACTTATTCATTATTCCATCAGCGTTGATGTACCTTATTTTCACTTTCCTCTCTAACACTGTATTCTGGGGGTTTATGGGGATTGAGGGAGTGGCAGATCCAGCAGAGTGTTGTGAGATTCTGTTGTAAGTGTGGGGTGGGGGCTGTGAGGGGTGTATTGTGGTTTGTGATGAATGGTTTGAAAAACCGACAAGTTGAAGATTGAGACACTTATGCAGCATATGGGAATCTTTATTCGGGAAAAACGTTTCGCCACACAGTGGCTTCATCAGTCCAATACAAAGGGGAAAGGGCGTAAGGAAGGAGGAGTATGAGGTATCAGTCCTCAACCGGGAGTCGATGTGTTCAGTCCATCAATCTTGTAGAATGTACAGTATAGGGCCGTAGACGTGGCTTATATACTGTAGTGAGGTGAGGTGAAGCAGGCGGAGGCGGGGTCATAGTGGTACCATCCACTAGTCGAAGTAGGTCTTCGTCCAAAGGTTGAACAAGTGTTGAAGAATTCTTTGTAACATGATCCCATGACTGAACACATCGACTCCAGGTTGAGGGACTGATTACCTCATACTCCTCCTCTCCTTACGCCTTAATCTTTGTATTGGACTGATGAAGCCACTGTGTGGCGAAACTTTTCCCTGAATAAAGTTTCCCCATATGCTGCATAAGTGTCTCAATCTTCAACTTGTCGGTTTTTCGAACCATTCATCACAACTGTCAGACACTGCAGCATCATGGGATCTTGTTACAAAGAATTCTTCAACACTTGTTCAACCTTTGGACGAAGACCTACTTCGACTAGTGGATGGTACCACTATGACCCCGCCTCCGCCTGCTTCACCTCACCTCACTACAGTATATAAGCCACGTCTACGGCCCTATACTGTACATTCTACAAGATTGATGGACTGAACACATCGACTCCAGGTTGAGGGACTGATTACCTCATACTCCTCCTCTCCTTACGCCTTCCTCTTTGTATTGGACTGATGAAGCCACTGTGTGGCGAAACGTTTCCTGAATAAAGATTCCCATATGCTGCATAAGTGTCTCAATCTTCAACGTATTGTGGTTTGTATTGGGATAGCGTGCTTGACTGTGGGATTCTGAGGCTGGGTCTATGTTTGTTTGTGCTTGTTGCTGTGCCCGGCTCTGGGTGTTCTCTGCTGACTCTCTCCTTATCTTTTTGTAGCTTCTTTCGTTTCTGTGTCCTCTCCCTCAGTGGCTGTCATTCTGTTATTTTTTGTTGCGGTCTAGAAACACCCTCTTAATGATTCCTTCAGCCATGGTTTCGCTTGCAGGATTCTGTTCTGCACCGTTTTTGTCTTGAGAATCAGTTTGACCGGCCAATTTCTCCCCTTCGAGTACCCACCTGTTCTTTGAAAATTTATTATCTCAGTCATGTTCTCCTCACCTATATCTTTGATGATGTGTTCAATCTCTTGTTTTCCTTTTTGATGTCTTTGTGTGTCCTCCCTTGGTCCTCCTAACCTCTCCCTCTCCTCCTCCCATTGCCTTTCCCTCTGTGTCTCTGGGTCACGTTTGTACATAGCCATTGTCTCCCTTATTTTTTTCTGTAACTTTTGGTGGCTTGGTCGTGCCTCTGCATGGGACCTGTCATCTCTACTTTCACCCTTCCCCTCACTTACTGCTGTGTGTGTGTGTGTGTGTGTGTGTGTGTGTGTGTGTGTGTGTGTGTGTGTGTGTCCATGTAGCTCACACTATATCAAGAATAAACTAATCAAAGTTACTTAAAACCAAGGCAAATGATATAACAAAAACCAAACTCATTTACCCATGGAAGGAAGAGAGAAGCAAGCACCCACAAACACTAAGAAAATGTACAATTCAGGTAGAATAAAAATAAAAAATGAATAAAAAAGGTTCAGTGTATGGAAATAAAGTGAGAGAGCCACAAGACCTGTCACTCTGAAGTGTAAAATTGATTTTTATAAAGGGCATGAAATGTCTAATTATTCAGGGGTGGACCGGTAAGCCAGTGGAAGACCTCCATCCATTGAGTCCCGCCAAGAACTGAGCCAGCAGACACTCATATTTCTTCTGAGAAATGCCACTTGATGGAACTTGGTCAGTATTGTAGGTGTCAGCATAGTTGCTGATCCCCTTTATATGTATATGTTGTCTGAGTATTATAGTACCATCCATATGTTTTACATAGTTGATCCCTTGCTAGGCTCAGTGACTAGCTTGTGTGACGTCACGTGATGCCGCATGTGAGCCCTGTGCTCCCGGCCTCTCCCTCACTCCACACTTAGGTCTAAGTATAGGCAACACACGGCAGTCTGGGCTCCCCTCTTCACACTCTGCTAATATAAATGTTACCATCCACAAGTGTGTCTAACTCCAACCATCATATCTCCACGAACCCTCCCAACATAGGTAACAGAACCAGGGAGTACATGTACTCCATCATGAGAGAGTGAGTATATGTACACCATCATGAGGGAGTGAGTACATGTACACCACCATGAGGGAGTGAGTACATGTACACCATCATGGGGGAGTACATGTACACCATCATGGGGGAGGGAGTACATGTACACCATCATGGGGGTGAAGTTATAAACTAGCAACTTAGAAATATAAAACAACTTATTCACCAGGATGGTTACGGGTGATGACACAGTTGTAAACACCGAGGTAAACCCGCTGTAAAACAGTGAATTATGAAAACATATTACAAGCAAGCGAGGGAGGTAATTACATAGAGGAAGTTAGGACTGCAGCTCCTTCCCAGGATGACAACACTACATTGTCCGGACAGGAATTATTCAGAGTGAGAGAGTAAAGGAGAAGGAAAGAGAAGAGAGGAAAGGAGAGCCGAAGGGAGGGGCGGAGAGAGGAGGAAGAAGGTGGAAGATATTGAAGGTGGTGGGAGAAAGTCGGAGAGAAGAGGGAAGACAAGGAGTACGAAGGTGACTCAGACAATGCGAGTCTGATGGGATGTACTAGAGGACGAGGTGAGGTGCAGAAGACAGTGACACAGTGTGTGTGAGACACGTTAGCAATATAAGAACACAGATGGACACATGGTAACAAAGTTGTAGTCAAAGTTATACAGTCTTCGTGACACAAACAGAAGACACACCTTACATTAACCTTCCCAAGACAATATTAACTGAAACTGTGACTAACGATGAATCCAACCATGGCATTGTGGGAATTATTTAGGTGAAATTTTAAGCTAACTGTTATAATTAAAATCATAGGGAAGGGCCCGAGGAATAGAAGTTTATCTAATTTGATCCATGGAAGGGAAGGATAGCTCCAGTTCCTTGAACAAAGAGCCTATCACCGGCATCCTAGCATCCCCTGGATGGGAGTGTTGATACTTAACAATACAGATGTTAGAAGCACTACTAGACAGACAACACTGTCATAAAGTAAGGGACGTTCTTTGATCCAAGGTATTGGATCTTCGATCCAAGGTATTGAACCACGCCTCCCCTCCCATGAATCGGATCTGATTGCCTCCCATTCTTACCAAGCACAGCATTATCTCTGCAACACTTAGTTGCCAGAAAACTAGACCTAACAACCAGAATTTAGAACCATTGTTAACCTTCGCAACGACCCGCTGAACCACCACACGAACAACTGTCATCTTGGAACCACTTCTGAGCTGCCAAAAACTCAGTCCTAGCCGTTACAGAGCTGGTTCACTCCCGTTGAAGAGTCACCTTCAATTGTTCTCTCCCGTTGAAGAGTCACCTTCAATGGTTCACTCCCGTTGAAGAGTCACCTTCAATGGTTCACTCCCGTTGAAGAGTCACCTTCAATGGTTCACTCCCGTTGAAGAGTCATCCTCAATGGTTCACACTATTGAAGAATCACCCTCAGTGATTCACACCGTTGAAGAGTCACCCCTCAGTGATTCACACCGTTGAAGAGTCACCCCTCAATGGTTCACACCGTTGAAGAGTCACCCCTCAATGGTTCACAAACCCTTGAAGAGTCACCCCTCAATGGTTCACACCGTTGAAGAGTCACCCCTCAATGGTTCACACCGTTGAAGAGCCACCCCTCAATGGTTCACACCGTTGAAGAGTCACCCCTCAATGGTTCACACCGTTGAAGAGTCACCCCTCAATGGTTCACACCGTTGAAAAGTCACCCCCAATGGTTCACACCGTTGAAGAGTCACCCTCAATGTTCACACCGTTGAAGAGTCACCCCTCAATGGTTCAACAAACCCTTGAAGAGTCACCCTCAATGGTTCACACCGTTGAAGAGTCACCCCTCAATGGTTCACACCGTTGAAGAGTCACCCCTCAATGGTTCACACCGTTGAAGAGTCACCCCTCAATGGTTCACACCGTTGAAGAGTCACCCCTCAATGGTTCACACCGTTGAAGAGTCACCCCTCAATGGTTCACACCGTTGAAGAGTCACCCCTCAAACAATGCAGAAGTTTGAAGTTAGTCTAGCCCATTTTAGAGTTAAACCTTGTTGTAGAAAAGTATATCTCAAGCGTGGTAGACCTCCGCTCAGGGATACTTTATTATGAACTATTCCACAATAAAGAAAAAGCTCTTTAACATATACAGTCAGTTAATCACTGTTTAAAGCTCGGGGATAGTAACCCACTCGTAAAATTCTGAGTTCAAGCAGATGGGCTAAGGGATACAAGCACAACATGGGCTGTGGGATACACCACGCACAACATGGGCTGTGGGATACACGCACAACAGACTTCAGGTATATACGAGCATGTATGAATAAAGATACAAATGCAACCCCAGGAATATATTCACGCATATATTTCAGGCTTTAGGTATACGCAAGTATGTTAGGTAAGACACATATGCAACAGTTAGGTATCTTTATTTCGAAACGTTTCGCCTACACAGTAGGCTTCTTCAGGTCGAGTACAGAAAAGTTGATAAGAATCAGAAGAGACTTGAAGACGATGTAATCAGTCCATCAGACTATGGAACAATGCTCTTCTCCAGACTGAGGGACTGACCACCTCAAAACTTTAAGGGTGATGGACTGATTACATCGTCTTCAAGTCTCTTCTGCTTCTATCAACTTTTCTGTACTCGAGTGAAGAAGCCTACTGTGTAGGCGAAACGTTTCGAAATAAAGATACCTAACTGTTGCATATGTGTCTTACCTAACAACCTGTCGGTATTTTATACCATTTTAATGTTCATACGCAAGTATACATGCATATACATGCACATCGATAGACTGCGGTCGCACATTTATATTAAGGGGAAAGGAGCTACAATAAAGTAGTGAAGAGGGGACAGAAGAAGAGGGAACAAGCATAGAATTGGTATAGAGGGTGAGTGCCGTAAAAACGACGAGAGGGGAAAGCTGAAGATATTAAGAGAGTAGAAGAGTGGAAGGAATAATTGTGATGAGGGAGGGAGAAGTGGAAGACGGAAGGCAGAGTGAACCAGGCGATGATGGTAGTTACATCAGGAGGAACTCAACGAGGCTCATAATAATGTTACGTCTCAGAGTCTTGATGTTGTCCGAGGCAGAACCACTGCCTCCTGCGCCACAGCAAGCCACGCATCATGTGTGCCTGTTGTGTGCATAGGTCGTCCATGTATCCTGCACTACAAGACACTTTTTCGTCGTTCCCTGTATGTGTGGGTCATCCAGCATCACGAGTGCTTGTCCAGTTTCCCTGGCTCATCCCTTGTGTTTTTCTTATACATTTTATTTCCTAATGTTTCCAAAAAAAACTCAACACCCACTGCTGTGTTTATACAGTGAAACTCTAGGGGTCCCACCTTCCTGATCATTTATTTTGAAGTTCGGTAATACATTTAGTTCCCATTTTATCTTCTCCCAAAAAGAGAAATGTCCATTAGTCTCCACTTTTTCTATATAAAAAAAATATATAGGGTTAAAAGTAACAGTCATTGCAGCACGTATTCAAGATTGAAGACTGAGACACTTATGCAGCATATGGAATCTTTATTCAGGAAACTTTTTCGCCACACAGGGGCTTCATCAGTCCAATAAAACACTTGTTCAACCTTTGGACGAAGACCTACTTCGACTAGTGGATGGTACCACTATGACCCCCCTCCGCCTGCTTCACCTCACCTCACTACAGTATATAAGCCCCCGTCTACGGCCCTATGCTGTACTTTCAACAAAATTGATGGACTGAACACATCGACTCCAGGCTGAGGGACTGATTACCTCATACTCCTCCTCCCCTTTACGCCTTCCTCTTTGTATTGGACTGATGAAGCCACTGTGTGGCGAAACTTTTTCCTGAATAAAGATTCCCATATGCTGCATAAGTGTCTCAATCTTCAATTTGTGGGTTTTTCAAACCATTCATCACACGTAATTCAAGATTGTTGACATGAGGCAGCGTAACAGAACTGTAAGATAACACAAGACTTTTGAAGATACCTACAATATCCCTTAGATTTTTCGTGAGCAAGATCTATAAGGTGATACGAAGATGGATGTCGAGTATTGAAGCTGGTCAAGATGTGCGTGTGTGTGTGTGTTTTGGGGTGTGTGGGGTGTACTCACCTAATTGTGGTTGCAGGGGGCGATTCACAGCTCCTGGCCCCCCCTCTTCACTGGTCCTACTAGGTCCCCCTCCCTGCTCCCCTAGCTTTTTTCATACCCGTTCTTGAAGGTAAAGATGGATCCCTGCCTCCACTACATCACTTCCCCAAATAATTTCCCTTTTTCCGATAACTCCGTGACTGAAAAATACTTCCTAACACCCGTGACTCATTTTGAGGGTTTTTAACTTTCCCAAAGTGACCCTTTGTTTCTGTGTCCGCTCTCTGGAACATACTGTTTTCTGCCCCCTTGTCTATCCTTCGCAGTATTTTGTAAGTTTTTTTTACAAATTCCCCCCCTGACCCCCTGTCCTTTCCTTCCCCTCAAACCGTGTATGTGTATTTGTGAAAAAAGGAAGGAAACACCCGGGCAAAAACAAAATAAACGCAGCTGAGGCCCTAGTTGGAAATTAAACAACACAGAAAGAGCACAGGGATGTTTGGGGAAAAATTTCTTCAGCCTTTACGGTTTTTTAGGAGGAAAGGGAAAACCCAGACGATTTAAAGACGGCCCGGCCCATAAAAAAGGGGCCGGATCTGAACTTAACCCCTCACAAATTTCCCAAAGGGAGCGCGCACATATCACGACACCACAGTGGGGGCGCAAAACATGCGGGGGGCGCACACATAAAGGGGGCGCACACATGTGGGGGCGCACACATGCGGGGGCCACACATACGGGACCACACATAAAGGGGGACGCACACAAAACGGGGACGCAAACGGGGCACACTAAAACTGTGGGGACAAAGATATGAATTTGAAGGGGAAAACTGGAATAAATTATTTAAAAAAAAATTTTTATAAAAAATATCCAAATGTATTGCCCAATATAAATTAAATATATTATAAAAAAATTATATATATATATATATTATATTATATAAAATATATAAAATTAAAATTAAAATAATATATAAATATATTATATATATATATATTATAAATATATAAAAAATATATAAAAAAATAATATATAAAATAAATATATAAATATATATTATAATTTAACATCAGTCAAAAAAAATTCCCTAGGAAAAAAGAAAAAAAAAAAAATTACTGTTTATTAATTAAACCCGAAAAAAATAAAGAGGGAAAAAAGTGGTCCGCAGAGGGTAAAAAAAAATAAATTTTGTAAAAACTATTTGCAGGTCGTGTTAACGATTAAAGAAATGAAAAAACAACACGGGAAAAATTTAAGGAACATTTTTAAAAGGGAGGTTAATAAAGAGTTTAAAAAAAAATAAAAATTTTAAAAAATAAAGGAAAAAAATATTTTTGGGGTAATTTAAAATTTAAAGAAAAAAGGGCGAGTTATGTTTATATATAATATATTTTATTAATATATATATAAAATAAAATATATATTATATATATTTTATATATAAAATATATTATATATAATATATAAAATCGGGCCCCAATATTTAAAACTGTCAATTTGCAAAAACTCATTTTAAAAATTAAGTCCTTTCCAAAATTTTCTCTTTATGCGTCTAAAGGGTAATTTTTTTCTTAATTTTTAATGTAAAAAATTTTTAAATTTTTTCACCAAAAGAAACTTTGAAAAATTAAACCCAACCTTAATTATAACAAGAACAATTTTTTTTACCCTAACCCAACTAAAAATTTTATTTAGATTTGTTTACAGTAAAAAATAACAAACAAACACAATGAAATATATTTTTTTTGGGTTTTGGGTTTAAAAAGATTTTTACGAAATTATTGCTTTTACAAATTTTCGCTTTTCATATATGGGAAGAGACGATTCTATTTAAAAACCCAAGGGTCCCCAAGTTCCCTAATTTGGCACGACATATATATTTTATATAAATAATTAAAATATAAAATTTTATATATATATTTTATATAAATAAATTAATTTTTTTTTAAAACTGAGGTTTGGTTAAGTAAATTTTTTCAGGAAAAAAGGAAAGCACACATACAGGTTTTTTTGTTTTATAATGAAACCCCCAAACTGGAGCTTTTTGGGCAACTTAAAAGAGGCCTTCCACTGGGTTTTTCCCATCCCCCGCTTTAAAAATTTTTTGGGGATTTAAAATAACCAATTTTTTTCTGCAAGTTATTAAAGGGGGTTACGTTCACTAGCGGGGGAGAAACGTCCCTGTTAAAGTCCTTTAACGTTGCCACCACTACGTCCCTTGGGCGAAAGTCACCACTAAAGTCGGACGACTTTACCACTACGTCTTGGACGACCCTCACCACAAAGTCCCTTTTAAAACCCCGTCCCCCCACTACTTTTTGTAACCAAGGGGCCCCCCACTACGTCTTGTAACCCCCGTCACCACTACGTCTTTGACGACGTTTACCACTACGTCCTTTTAAACCCCGTCCCCACAAAGACCCTTTTTACGGGCGTCACCACTACGTCCTTTGACGACTTTTACCACTACGGGCTTTTAAAACCCCGTCACCACTACTTTTTGTAACCACGTTTAAACCATACGTTTTTTTGGGGGGACAAAGCAAACCCCTACGTTTTTGTTTAAACCCCGTTTACCCCTAAGTTTTTTGTAACCACCCTCCCAAAACACCCCTTGTAACCACGGGCACCAACCACACGTCTTGTGACGCGTCACCAATACGTCTTTTAAAAAACGTCACCACTACGTCTTTTAACCACGTCACCACTGGCGGTCCCTTTTAAACCCCGTCCCCCACAAAGTTTTTGTTCCACGTCACCCCTACGTCTTGGAACCCCGTCACCACTACGTTTTTTGTAACCAAATTTACCACTACTTTTTGTAACCACTTTACCACAACGTCTGTTTAAACCCCGTCACCCCTACGGGCTTTTTAAACCCCGTCACCACTACTTTGTAACCACGTCACCACTACGTCCCTTTTTAACCACCGTCACCACTACGTCCCGTAACCACCACCACTAAAGTCTTGTAACCACGTCACCACTACGTCCCCTTTCATGAACGATTAAAAATTAAAGAAGGGAACAATAGGATTATATATTGTTTTCTCTGTTTATGGGAGGGAACAAATTTTTACTTGCTGGGAAATGGTGACTGGAATGTTGGGGAGGGGGATGGAAAAGGGAACGAGGTGAAATGGGAAAGGGGGCATGTGACTGGAATTTTGGGGGAGGGACGCAAAGGGGGGAGAAAAACTGGGAAATGGCGAGGGGGACTGGAAGAGGGGGAGGTGACTGGAAGGCGGGGAGGGACCCGGAAGGCGGCGAGGGTGACTGGAAGGGGCGAGGGGGAAATTTGGGAAGGGGCGAGGTTTACTGGAAATTTGGGGAAGGGGGACGGAAGAAAGGGGGGAGGTTACTAAAGGGGGTGTCGAGGTGACTGGAAGGTGGCGAGGTGACTTGGGAAAATGGCGAGGTGACTGGAAACGGGGAGGTGACTGGAAGGGCAAAGGGGGACTGGAAGGCGGCGAAAGGGGACTGGGAAAGGGGGCCCAGGGTGACTGGAAAGGGGGGCCCAGGTAAGTATAAATACCAACCGGGCCCCCCTAAGAAGCCCTATTTTTAACGGGATCCAGGGTCCAACTTCTACCCCCAACGCAAAACGTCTCACAAAAATCTCATTACCGATTCATAACTTTTGGGGGTAACAAATCCGTGGAAGCGAAATTAGGAAAGGCAGACAGCAGGGGAAACCCACGGGCCCCAAACAAGGGTTTAAAGACTGAAAAGGCTGAAAATAATTGGTGTATCAACCTTTATTGATCAGGACAGGGGAGGGTTAAAGGGGAATTTTAAAATGGGGATCTCGCTTCCACACTCTTCAAAAACCCCCTGTCCACACACTGCAAAAGGAAAGTTCATCATTCGTGTTTCCCAAAACGAATTTCTGAAAATGACAAGTAATGGAAAAAAAATCAATAAAAATTAAAGCTACACTTTCCACAACTAAATACAATTATTTCTACTACAAATAATACTACTGCTACTACCAAAACCACCACCACTACTACTAACTACTAAAACCAACCCCCTAATACTACTTTCTACAACCAAAACCCAAATCCTTTCTATAATACTACTACCACACAAGATAAATAAATACTACTCCAAAAACACAAACTGCTATC
Source organism: Cherax quadricarinatus (assembly GCF_026875155.1). Classification (NCBI taxonomy): domain Eukaryota; kingdom Metazoa; phylum Arthropoda; class Malacostraca; order Decapoda; family Parastacidae; genus Cherax; species Cherax quadricarinatus. Next base: position 36,421 of record NW_026465866.1, read on the forward strand.
CACTACTACTACAAATACCACTAAATACTACAAAACCCTTAAAACTTTCTACTACAAAAATACCATACTACTACTACAAATACAAACCCTTACTACTACTACAAAAACCACTACTACTCTACTACCCACTACCACTACTACTACAAATTTCTACAACCCACTACTACTACTACTACCCTACTACAAATATACGCTATCACAATACTAAATACTACTTCCAAACTTCCCACCCACCAATTTCTAAATAAATACACTATACTAAATACCACCACTACCACTAAATACTACAAAAGAAAATCCCAAAAAGGTTTTAAATTTCCCACCGGTTGGGTTTTTTTAAAAAAAAATACCCAAAAATTTAAAGGGAAACTTTTTTTTCCGAAAAAGTTTCGCCTACACAGTAGGCTTCTTCCCGCGAGTACAGAAATAGGGGAGGGGGGATTATAGAGGGGAAACGATGTTTTTCAGTCCTCAACCCCTTTTAAAATCGGAAGATTTTAGGTTTTCAAATCTTTTCACCTGGGGAATTTCTTTTTCCAAAGTCTGGAACTAACTGAAGGGCAACGACAAGGGGTTGGAGACTTAAATACTGGGCAAAAAAAGAGGTGCGAGTATATAGTGAGAAAGAGCCACTGAAAGTCACTCCCTCCCCCAAAAAACAGTTTTTTCACTTGAAAAAGTTTTCCAAGGTGTGGGGAGGTTTAAACAAAAATAGGTAACAGTTAGGGGGAAATTTATTTTCCCAAACGTTTTGCCTACACATAGACCCTTTTTCATCGAGTGGGAAAGAAAGGGGCAGGAACAGTAAGATGTTAAACGATGTAAATCATCCACACCCTTGAAGTCCCTAGAATTTGGGGGTTGTTTAACCCTCAAACCCGGAGAATTTTCAGTTCCCCTATTTAGGAACAAACTGAAGATCAACCGACAGTGCGGAGACTTAAATACGCCCGGGGGAGAGGTGCAAATTGTTTTTTTCTGAGAGGACCGACCCCCCTCAAAAATTTGGGGGGTTTTCATTTTTCACAATACTACTACTCTGCCCCCTCTCCTTTCCAAAAACAAACCCCCCCAAAGGGAAGGGTTCCCTTTATGTTGGGGAGGGGCTTTGATTTAGGGAATTGGAAACCGTGCTTTCCCGTTCCCCGAATTAAGCCTGAAGCCTTCCACATCCCCCCCCCCCCCCCCCCAGGCCTTTAAACCTCTGGGTTTTGCGGGTTCCCCCCCTTTATTAAAATAATAAAAAATCCTTCCGACCCATTTAATCTCCGCACGGTCGCTTGAAACTTCAATAGGGCCTGACAAAAGGAAATGAACTTCTCCAGGCTGAGGGACTGACAACCCAAAAAACAAAAGGGCTTTAAGGGGGATGGACTGATTAAAATCGTCCCTTCCCCATCTCAACTGCTTTTGCCACTTTCCCCGACTCGACTGAAAATTTTACTGTTAGGGGAAACGTTTTGGAATAAAGTTTTCCTAAAAGTTTTCCCAAAGTCTTACCCACTACTACTACTATACTACCAACCCCCCTACAAATACTTACTTTTTCATTACTACTACGCCACCACCAAAAACCCCTAAATACTACTACTACTACCCCCACTACTACAAATACTTTTCATTACTACTTACTTTCCACCAAACCCCTATACTACTACTAAATACTACAACTACAACCACTACTACTATCTACTACTAACAACTACAAAAACCTACTATACTAAATAAAAAAAACCATTACAACTACAACAATACAAAAACAACTACCCAAACCAAATACTCCCACTACTAAAAAAAATACTACCATACCTTTCTAAAAATACTATTAAATACTAAACCATTTGGGTTTTATTCAAAATTTTAAAGGGAAAAAATCATTATTTGGGCTCGCCCTTTTTTCTGTCTACCAGAAAGAGCTATGTGTCTGAACCACCAGGTCATCATTTGTCAGTGTCTGATCCAGCCAAAGGCCCTACGTCAGTTCTGATCCACCCCTGTCATTTAACGCAGGGGTCAAAACCAGCCCTTTTCATCATCCTCATTTTCTGATCCACCCGGGGCATCAAGTCAGGTTGATCCACCATTTTCATCATCGACAGTGTCCCGAATCCAGCCATGGTTTATCATCGACAGTGTCTGATCCAGCCATTGGGCATCAACGACAGTGTCTGATCCAGCCATGGTCAAAATCGACAGTGGGCCGATCCCCATGGGCCCCATCGACATGGGCCGATCCGCCATGGTTTAAACATCGGGCAATGTCCAACCAGCCATGGTTTATCATCGACAGTGTCCCATCCACCATTTCATCATCGACAGTAAACTATCCCCGCCATGGGCACCATCGAAAAGTGTCCCCATCCACCTGGTTTACCATCGACAGTGTCCGATCCCCGCCAAAGGTCAACATCGAACCCGAAACTGATCCACCATGGTTTTCCCCTCGCCCGTTTTTCCGATCCAGCCATGGTCCCATCACAGTGTCCTTCCCCGCCCTGGGCCCCCCATCGACAATGTCCGATCCAGCCAAAGGTCCCCTCAACGACATGTCCGATTTCCCGCCATGGTCATCATCGACATATCCCGAAACCCCGCCAAGGTCACCACGACAGTGTCCCGATCCACCATGGTCACCAACGACAGTAAACGATCCAGCCATGGGCATCCCTGTCAATCATCGGGGGGGGGGGGGGGGGGGTCAGTGTCTGATCCAGCCATGGTCACCATCGACAGTGTGGTGATCCAGCCATGGTCAACATCGTCAGTGCTGATCCACCATGGTCATCATCGTCAGTGTCTGATCCAGCCACATGGTCATCACGACAGAGTCGATCCAGCCATGGTTTATCATCGACAGTGTCTGATCCAGCCATGGTCATCATCGACAGTGTCTGATCCACCATGGTCAATCATCGTCAGTGTCTGATCCAGCCATGGTCATCATCGACAGGTGTCTGATCCAGCCATGGTCACCATCGACAGTGAGTGATCCAGCCATGGGTCATCACGTCAGTGTCTGATCCAGCCATGGTCGATCATCGTCAGTGTTCGATTCCAGCCATGGTCATCATCGCAGTGTCTGATCCATCATGTCATCATCGACAGTGTCTGATCCAGCCATGGTCACAATCGACAGTGTCTGATCCACATGGTCATCATCGACAGTGTCTGATCCAGCCATGGTCATCATTCGTCAGTGTGGTGATCCAGCATGGTTCATCATCTGTCAGTGTCTGATCCAGCATGGTCATCATCGTCCATTCCTGATCCAGCCAAAGGTCATCCATCGTCCCCAGTGTCTGAACAGGCCATGGTCAACATCGTCAGTGTCTGATCCAGCCATGGTCATCATCGACAGTGTCTATTCCCAGCCATGGTCCATCGTCAGTGTCTGATCCACCATGGTCATCATCGACAGTGTCTGATCCAGCCATGGTCATCATCGTCAGTGTCTGATCTCAGCCTTGGTCTTCATCGACAGTGTCTGATCCATCCATGGTCCATCATCGTCAGTGTCCGATCCAGCATGGTCATTAGCGACAGAGTCTGATCCAGCCATGGACCTCATCCGTCGTGTCCTGATCACCATTCCATCAACGTCATGTCTGATCCAGCCATTGGTCATCATCGACAGTGTCTGATCCAGCCAATGTCTCATCGACAGTGTCGATCCACCAGGTCATCATCGACAGTGTCTGATCCAGCCATGGTCATCATCGTCAGTGTGTGATCCAGCATGGTCATCATCGTCAGTGTCTGATCCTGCCATGGTCATCATCGCGTCAAGTGTCTGATCCGGCCATGGTCATCATCGTCAGTTCTGATCCAGGCCATGGTCATCATCGACAGTGTCGATCCAGCCATGGTCCATCAACGCAGTGTCTGATCCAGTCCATGGTTCATCATCGTCAGTGTCTGATCCAGCCATGGTCAACATCGACATTGTCTGATCCACCATGTCACCATCGACAGTATCAGATCCACCCATGGTCCATCAATCGTCAGTGTCTGATCCAGCCATGGTCATCAATCGTCCAGTGTCCTTGCTTCCAGCATGGTCATACAACGTCAGTGTCGATCCAGCCATGGTCATCATCGTCCAGTGTCTGATCCAGCCATGGTCATCAAATCGTCAGTGTCTGATCAGCCATGGACATCATCGACAGAATCTGAATCCAGCATGTCATCATCGGTAGATGGTCTGATTCCAAGCCATGTCATCATCGTCAGTGTCTGATCCAGCCATGGTCATCATCGACAGTGACTGAATCCAGCCATGGTTACCATCGACAGTGTCTGATCCAGCCATGGTCACCATCGTCAGTGTGTGATCCAGCCATGGTCATCATCGCATGACTGATCCAGGCCATGGTCATCATCGACATATCTGATCCAGCAATGGTCATATCGTCAGTGTCTGATCCAGCATGGTCAATCAAAAATCGTCAGTGTCTGATCCAGCCATGGTCATCATCGCCACAGTGTCTGATCCAGCCATGTCCTCATCGTCAGTGCCGAATCCAGCCAGGGTCATCATCGACAGTGTCTGATCCAGCATGGTCATCAAATCGACATGTCTGATCCAGCCATGTCATCATCGTCAGTGACTGATCCAGCCATGGTCATCATCGTCAGTGTCTGATCCGCCATGGTCCCATCATCGACAGTGGTCAGAACCACCAGGGTCAACCAACGACATGTCTGATCCAGCCAGTCACCAACGACATGTCTGGATCCAAGCCAAGGTCACCATCGAACGTGGTCTGAATCCAGCCATGTCATCATCGTCAGTGTATGAACCAGCCATGGTCCATCATCGTCATGACTATCCATCCATGGTCACATCTACAGTACATGATCCAGCCATGGTCATCAAGTCAGTGTTCTGATCCACATGGTCACCATCGACAGTGTCTGCTCACAGCCCATGGTCACCATCGACAGTATCTGATCCAGGCCATGGTCATCATCGACAGTATCTGATCAAGCCATGGTCCTCATCGACAGTGTCTGATCCGGCCTAAGGTCCCATCATCGACAGTGTCTGATCCAGCCATGTCCATCATCGACAGTGTCTGATCACCTGGACATCATCGTTCAGTCTCCTGATCCAGTCCATGGTCCACATCGACATTGTCCTGATCCAGCCATTGTCATCATCGTCAGTGTCTGATCCAACCAAGGTCATCATCGCAGTGTCTGATCCCACCAGGGTCATCATCGACATTGTCTGATCCAGCCATGGACTCATCGACAGTGTCTGATCCAGCCATGGTCATCATCGACATGTCTGATCCAGCCGATGGTCAATCATCGTCAGTGTGTGATCCAGCCATGGTATCATCGGACAGTGTCCTGATCCAGCCATGGTCATCATCGTGTCAGTGTCTGATCCAGCCATGTCATCATCGTCAGTGTCTGAATCCAGCCATGGTCATCAATCGACAGTGTCTGATCCAGCCAATGGGTCATCATCGTCAGTGTCCGAGCCAGCCATGGTCATCATCCGACACACGTGTCTGATCCACCATGTCAGTCATCGACAGTGTCAGATCCCAGCCATGGTCATCATCGACAGTGTCTGATCCAGACCATGGTCATCATCGGCCCAGTTGGTCTGATCCAGCCATGGTCATCATCGCAGTGTCTGATCCAGCCATGGTCATCACTACAGTATCTGATCCACCATGGTCATCATCGTCATTGGACTGATCCAGCATGGTCATCATCGTCATGTCTGATTCCACCATGTCATCATCGACAGTATCTGATCCAGCCATAGTCATCATCCCTGTCAGTGTCTGATCCAGCCATGTTCATCATCGACAGTGCTGATCCAGCCATTGTCATCATCGTCAGTGTCTGATCCAGCCATGGTCAATCACCGTCAGTGTCTGATCCAGCCATGGTCACCATCGAACATGTCTGATCCAAGCCATGGTCACCATCGACAGTATCTGATCCAGCCATGGTCAGCATCGTCATGTTTGATTCCCAGCCATGGACATCATCGTCCAGTGTCTAATCCAGCATGGTCATCATCGTCCAGTGTCTGATCCAGCCATGGTCATCATCGTCAGTTTCTGATCCCAGCCAATGGTCATCATCGACAGTAATCTGATCCAGCCTGGTCATCATCCGTCAGTGTCCTGATCCATGCCATGGTAACCATCGACATTGTCTGACCAGCCAATGGTCACCATCGACAGTGTCTGATCCATCCTGGTCATCATCGTCAGAGTGTGATTCCAGCCATGGACATCATCGTCAGTGGCTGATCCCAGCCATGGTCATCATCGACAAGTATCCTGATCCACCATGGTCCATCATCGTCAGTGTCTGATCCAGCCATGTCAACCATCGACAGTGTCTGATCCAGCCATGGTCACCTCGACAGTGTCTGATCCAGCCTATGGCACCATCGACAGTGTCTTGATCCATCCATGGTCATCATCGTCAGTGTCATCAGCCATGGCCATCATCACAGTGTCTGAACCAGCAATGTCATCATCGACCAGTGGTCCTGATCCAGCCATGGTCATCACATCGTTTCCAGTGTCTGAATCCCCATGGACCCTCATCGACAGGTCTGATCCAGCCATGGTCATCATCGGCATTGCTCTGATCCATCCATGGTCATCATCGTCCCAGTGTCGATCCAGCCATGGTCATCATCGTCAGTGTCTATCCAGCCATGGTCATCATCGTCAGTGTCTGATCCAGTCATGGTCATCATGTCAGTGTCTGATCCAGTCCCATGGTCATCAACGTCATGTCTGATCCACCATGGTCATCATCGTCAGTGTCTGATCCAGCCATGGTCATCATCGACAGTGTCTGATCCAGCCATGGTTCATTCATCCGTCAGTGTCAGAACCAGCCATGGTCATCATCCGTCAGTGTCTGATCCAGCCATGGTTCATCATCGTCATGTCTATCCATCCAGGTCATCATCGACAGTGTCTGATCCAGCCATGGTCATCATCGTCAGTGTCCTGATCCAACCATGTCCTCATCGACAGTGTCAGATTTCCAGCATGGTCATCATCGCAGTGTCTGAATCCACATGGTCATCATCGACAGTGGTCTGAACCACCCATGTCATCATCGACAGTGTGCCGTATCCAGCCATGGGTCCATCCATCGACAGTGTCCTGATCCAGGCCATGGTCATTCATCGACAGTGTCTGTCCAGCCATGGTCATCATCGTCAGTGTCCTGATCCAGCCATGGTCATCATCGTCATGGTCTGATCCCAGCCATGGGCATCAACGTCAGTGTCGTGATCCACCATGGTTACCATCGGACAGGTTCTGATCCAGCCATGAGTCACCATCGACAGTGGGTCTGATCCAGCCATGGTCACATCTCAGTGTGTGATCCAGCCAATAGGTCATCATCGTCAGTGTCGATCCAAGCCATGGTCACCATCGACCAGTGTCTGATCCCAGCCATGGTCACCAGCGACAGTGTCTGATCCAGCATGGTCATCATCGTCAGTGTGTGAATCCAGCCATGGTCATCATCGTCAGTGGTTCTGATCCAGCCATGTCATCATCGTCAGTGTCTGATCCAGCCATGGGTCACCATCACAGTGTCTGATCCAGCCATGGTCACCAATCGACGTGTCTGATCCAGCCATGGTCAACATCGACATGTCTGATCCACCAGGGTCGCATCGACAGTGTCTATCCAGCCATGGTCATCACGACAGTATCTGATTCACCATAGGTCATCATCGTCAGTGTCTGATTCCAGCCATGGGCATCATCGTCAGTGTCTGAATCCAGCCATGTCATCATCGACAGTAATCTGATCCAGCCATGCCATCAATCGTCAGTGTCTGATCCAGCCATGGTCACCATCGACAGTGTCTGATCCAGCCATGGTCATCATCGACAGTGTCTGATCCAGCCATGGTCATCATCGTCAGTGTCTGATCCAGCCATGGTCATCATCGACAGTGTCTGATCCAGCCAAGGTCATCATCGTCAGAGTCGGTTCCAGCCATGGTCCATCATCGTCAGTTGTCTGATTCCCCCTGCCTTGGTCATCATCGTCAGTGTCCTGATCCAGCCATGGTCACCATCGTCAGTGTCTGATCCAGCCATGTCATCAATCGACAGTATCTGATCCAGCATGGTCATCATCGTCAATTGTCTGATCCAGCCATGGTCACCATCGTCAGTGTCTGATCCCAGCCATGGTCATCATCGACAGTGTCTAGATACGCCTGGTCATCATCGGCAGTGTCTGATCCAGCCATGGTCAACATCGTCAGTGTCTGATCCACAGCCATGTCATCAACGTCAGTGCTGATCCACCATGGTCATCATCGTCAGTGTCTGATCCGCCATGGTCATCATCGTCAGTTGTCTGATCCAGCCTTGGTCATCAACGTCAGTGTCTGATCCAGCATGGTCATCATCGTCAGTGTCTTGATCCAGCCATTGGTCCCATCATCGACAGTGTCTGATCCACCATGGTCAATCATCGTCAGTGTCAGATCCAGGCATGGTCATCATCCGTCAGTGTCTGATCCAGCCATGGTCCCATCATCGTCAGTGTCATGATCCAGCCTGGTCATGGTTAGAACCCACCAAGCGATATTCTCTGTAACATACCATGTTTGCCCACCTGACCTGCTTCAACACCACCACTTTATCCTCTCATGAGCATATAAGTTATGTAATATCCTCCTATCCATCTTGCGATAAACTCGAGGTATAGTTCTATAAACCTAACAAAACCGCGTGCTCCCGTCCAATATATACATATCACTATATATATATATAAATATATATATAAAATAATATATATATATATATATATAATATATATATAATATATTATAACACGAGAGAGAGAGATGTTCCAGATACAGCATGTAAATACATGCAGCTCTTATTTGTAAATACTTCAAAAAACAGAATGTTAATTTGATCAAGACAACCACTACTACTAACCCTAACCACCTCCACTACTACAACATTTCCACACCCATCATTAACTGTAATACTATTTATACTAACTGTTTAACTGTTCCCGGTATTACGTTCTTAAGTGAGCTATGGTTAACTGGTTGTTTTTTTAAAGCATATTCAGAAGTAATCTCTTGTTCCATAGACCGTCATATCATGATAGTTAACGTATCGGCGTTTTCCAGCACTGCAGTGGTTGACACACAGCCAGTGTTGTCATTCGTCACTTGACCACATTGACGTGGCTGTCCACACTACCAATGATGAATACGTCACTTGACCACTTTGACGTGGACTGTCACAACCCAATGTTGTAATTCGTCCACTTTGACCAATTGACGTGGCTGTCCACACACCCAGTGTTAATACCATCACGTGCGTGGCTGTCCACAAACCAGTGTGTGATGGAGTCATCACTTGACGTGGCTGCCGAAGTCACCTCACGCCAAACTCCGCGAATTCCTCCTGCTCCCTCGACAGAGTCGCTAAGTCCTGCCACCATCTGATTAACCCTCGCCAATTACTCGAAACAGCCGCCGTGAACGACAAATTCTGCACGAGGGGACATTATGCTATGTTAAACAACACTTATCGACTGGTCCGAAGAAGATCCTTGCCCAGACGCCAACACGAGACAACTAAGTCATGTTTCTTACCTCTAAACTCACAAACACTGTCACACCGCCAGGGCGAGACTGATAGTGTAAAAGATTTCTGAAGCGCAAACTACATTCTTGGTGATTAAAGAGTATCTGCATTCACTGAGTTGTATTCGTTGAATGCACACGACCACTGAATTTGCAATGGTCGATACTCAGATTCTGACTCCTCTTAGATTTCACATTTCCCAGCAGTCTATTCGTGTCTGGTCTCTTGGGTGATATACGTGCGCTTGAAAGTGTGTGAGTATTTCGCCTCCACCGCCTACTCGTTCAGCTCGTTCCGTTTTTTCACCACAGTGACAATATAAAAGTATTTCCTAACGTCCCACGTTAGGGACGTTAGGGACGTTAGGGCCGCTTTTGGTTTCTCGCCTAAATATTCTCGGCCCCGTGTATTTCATTTCGAACAATCTGTTCTGTCCAATTTTTGAGAATTTTGTACGTCGTTATCATGTTTCCCCTGGTCCAGCTCTCCTCCCAGATTCTTACGTTTAATTTATCGAACTTCCTCTCATATCTCTAGTCTTTCAGCACCGGAACTAGTAAAGTTGCAAACCTCTCTAACCTCTCTAGCTTCAACACATCTCTGAACCTGCTCTAGTGTCTGCGCCCATGCTACCTGCGTGTGGGCCACCATATAAATGCAGTGTATTACAAACACGTCCTGGCATACATCGTGTGTCAGAGTCAGAAAGAAAGTTTGTTGAGAAATCTGGAGGTAGCTCCACGATTTATGAAACCATTTTGGCGCTTACCCTTGTGATTAGTTTTGACCACCATAGTGGAATGATTGGTGTAATGAATTCTTTCTCGAAATCCTCTCTTTTAGATTTTTCTACTTCTATTTGCATAATGCATAATTTTAGGATTGAACTCCAGTAGCCACTTAATTCGCGTTTCGCAACCTTCCAAGTCTTCTTGAAACCAGTTCCCGTTCTTCATTTTTTTTCATTAGTTTCACATTAACAGCACACAACATGGACAGGAATAGATCCAGTTGTTACTCTCCCATCCTGACTCTTCCTCCACTAATGTTCGCTGTCAGTCCCTTAGTTAGGTATCTTCGAATCCATTTTGAAGACTTTACATAGTTACCCTTTCAGCACTTCCAGTCTGTGGGCTCAGTCTACAGTGAGTTCAGTGTCAACGGACTCCTGTAGTCCAAGACCCTGCACTCCACACAGCCTTGTCCTCCTCTCGCTTGTTTCTCAGCTAAAGAAAAAAAAAACACATAATCAAGTACAAATATAAAAAACAGCCACGATGGCCTCTGACAAGTGCCCAAGCAGCAGGAGGCGTTCAATATACACGTATGTTGCGTTTGGAGTGACAGTGACCCTGGATCTTCATGTGGTGTACAACGGAAAGAAGGCGGTGAACGGGTATTACAAAACAGAGGCAGTGAACAGGGTTTTAAAAACCACAAAAAGACGGTGACGGTGCTACAACACAAGGGATGTCAGTGAAAGGTGGTTACAACACCGGGGAGAGTAGTGAAGGAGTGGTACAACGTAGGGAGGTCAGTGACGGGGGGTGCACCACAGGGGAAGGGCAGTGAAAGGGTTGGAAAACACAGCGGTAGGGCAAGTGATCGTGTGGACCAACACAGGAAGTGCATGAACGTGTGATACAGCACAGGGGAGGGCAGTGAACTGGTGGTAAACACAGGTCAGGCAGTGAACGTGTGATACAGCACAGGGAGGGCAGTGAACTGGTGGTACAAAACACAGGAGGAAGGGAATAGGGTGGTACAACAAAGGAAGGCAGAGAACTGGTACACAGACAGGGGAGGGCAGTATGAACGGGATGAACAACACGAGGAGAGGTAGTTGATACAATACAGAGAGAGCAGTGAAGGTGGAAAAAGACAGGGAGGTAGTGAACGTGTGGAACAACACAGGGAGGGGGGCAGTGAAGGTGTGGTACACAGACAGAGAATGGCAGTGAAGAGGTGGATGCAACAAAGGGGAAAGGGTATTAAACGGGTGGTACAACACCGGGAGGCAGGGAACGGGTTGAACGACACAGGGAAAGGCAGAACGGGTGTACAACACAGTTAACGGCAGTGAACGAGGTGGTACAAAGCAGGTAAAGGCTAGTGAAGGGTTGGTACAATTCGGAAGGCTAGTGAAGGGTTGGTACAATATAGGGGAAGGTAGAGAACCGTATATAACACAGGGGACGGTAGTGAACGGGTGGTACAAACGCATAGGGAGGGCAGTGAACGGGATGATATAACATAGCAACCTAATGGGGAAGTAGAGAAGGGGTTGTACAAACTGAGGAGGGCAGTAAACAGGTACTACAAGACAGGGAAGGCAGTGCAGGTGAGTGGTACAACACAGGGGAAGACAAGGAACGAGTGGTACCACACAGGAAGCCAGGGAACGTGCGGTACAACACACGGGAGGTAGTAAGTGGGTGATACACACAGGGGAGGGTAGTGAACGGGGTCTACAACGCCCAGGAGAGGACAGTGAAGGGCGTGAATACATCACAGGGGAGGGCAGTAGAACGGGTGATACAACACGGGGAGAGGCAGCGAAAACGGGTGATGCCATCACAGGGAGGGCAAGTGAACGCTTGGTAAGCACTTGACTTGAGTACTCATTGGAGCGCAAAGGGAGAGATACCACATAAATCCTAAAGCTAGAAAATCCAAGAGGTACTGGTCCCAAAACAGCATACAGAAATCACTCCCTACGAAAGCAAAACACCGGACAGACGGTGCAATATACCCGCATGGAATGTTGCTCCGTTGTGTCATTAATGAACTCAAAGAAAACACAGTAAGTGTCCGGGGCCCAAGATTTTCAACAACCTCCCACCAGACATAAGGGAAATTAGCCATAAACCCCTGGCTGGCTGACTTCAGTACCTGACCAACCGGGCTGTGGTTCGTACGTTTGATTACTTGCGGCCAGCAGTAACACCTGATTGATCAGGCCCTGATCCACCGGGAAGCTTGGTCAGAGGTTGGGCCACGGGGGCGCTGACCCTTAGAACGACCTCCAGGTAGACTCCAGATAAATAGGTAGGTAGACACAGGATAATTCAACCTCGAGAGTGATTCCTTTCTTCCTCCAGCAAGTCACTGCAGCGGCCGCCAGAGATGACTTACAGGACCACCAGCAAAAAAAAAAAAAATGTGAGCTTCTCCTGCCCAGTCCATTACGCTATAATATTATTAATGTACATTTTTTTGTCCTCCGTAGCCTAGTGGAGGTAATTTGCATTTAAATTATCAAAAATTTTATATGTTCGCCAAACCATTACGCACACGGGTAGTGGGAACCTGCATTATTGACATTTATGTTATGTATATGTATATATACTTTCACATTCTATTTCCCCTTGATGAATACCAACTAATTGTTGGCCAATAAATGAAATTTATTCATTAAAACCTTAATTGGCAATACAGCAAAACATAGATTACATATACAGTAGATAACTGGTGAATGTAAAGGCAGGCTGTGGTGATGGTTACTAGGGTTGATGCTGGGTGTAGTTGATATTTGATAGTGATGGTAGTGGTGAATATGGTAGTGCAAACTGTTAATGATGGTAGTGGGGACTGTGGTAGTGGATACTGATAATGGTGGTAAAGGTCATATGTGCTAGTGGATACTATAATGGTGGTAGTGGTAACTGTGTAGTTGATAGTGATAATTGTGATAGTGGTACTGTGTAGTGGATACAAAAATGATGGTGATTTGTGGGGTAGTTGATAGTGATAATGGTAGTGGTGATGGTGATATTTTGGTAATACAATGTGGTTAAGTCGATATTCATAATGGTGGTAGGATTGTGGTAGTGGGATACTGATAATGATGTAATGTGATATGTGGTAGGTGGATAGTGACAAGAGGAGAAATTGGTGAGGAGTCTCTGAGTGAGAAAGTTTATGAGTGGGAGGAGTGTCTGTGTGTAGGAGTTGTCGGGGTGGAGGAGTGTCTGTGTGTAGGAGTGTCTGGTGAGGAGTTGTCTGTGTGCAGGGTCTCTGGGTGGAAGGAGTGTCCCTGGGTGGAGGAGTGTCTGGGTGGAGGAGTAATCTGGGTGGAGGAGTGTCTGGTGTAGAGTGTCTGGTGAGGAGTGTCAGGGTGGAGGTTATGTCTATCTGGGTGGAGGATCTCTGAGTGGAAGAGTCTCTGAGAGGAGGAGTCTCTGAGTGGAGAAGTCTCTGAGTGAGGGATCTCTAGTGGAGAGTGTCTGGGTGGAGGAGTTCACTGGTGGAAGAGTCTCTTGGGTGGAGGAGTCTCTGATGGAGGAGTCTCTGGGTGGAGAGTGACAGTGTAAAGGAGTGTACTGGGTAGGAGTCTCGGGTGGAGGAAGTCTAGGTGGAGTAGTCTCTGATGGAGGATTCCTGGGTGGAGGAGTGTCTGGTGGAGGAGTATCACTGTGAGTAAAGTGTCCTGGTGTAGGGAGTTCTCAGGGAGGAGAGTGTCTGGGTAGGAGTGTCTGTGTGTTAGGAGTGCTGTGTTAGGAGTGTCTGGGTGCAGGAGAGTCCGGTGGTGGAGTGTCTAGTTGAAGGAGTCACTAGTGTAAGAGAGTCTCTGAATGGAAATGTCTCTTAGTGAGGAGTCTCTGAGTGGAGAGTTCTGAGTGAGGAGTCTCTGAGTGGAAGGAGGGGGTCTGGGTGGAGGAGTGTCCTGAGTGGAGAGTGTCAGGTGGAGGAGTCTCGATAGGGAGGAGTGTCTGAGTGGAGGTGTGTTCAGGTGAAGGAGTGTCTGAGAGGAAGTGTTTGAGTGGAAGTAGACCCTACTGAGTGGAGGAATGTCTGGTGAGGAGTCCTCTGAGTGGATGGAGTCTGGGTGGAGGAGTCCTCTGATGAGGATCCTCTGAGTGGTAGATATCTGAGTGGAGGAGTGTCCTGAGTTGGAGGAGTCTCTAGATGGAGGAGTGTCCGGAGTGGAGGATCCCTCGAGTGGATTGAGTCTACTGAGTGGAGGAGTTCCCTCTGAGTGGAGGAGTCTCTGAGTGTAGGAGTCTCTGAGTGGAGGAGTGTCTGAGTGGAGGAGTGTCTAGTGGAGGAGTAGTCTGAAGAGGAGTATACTGAGTAGGAGAGTGTCTGAGGTGGAGGAGTCTCTGTGTGGAGGAAGTTGTTCTGAGTGGAGGAGTGTCTTAGGTGGAGGAGTGTCTGAAGTGGAGGAGTCCTCTGAGAGAGGAGAGTCCTGGTGGAGAGGACTCAGAGTGGAGAGAAGTCACGAGTGGAGAGTATCTGAGTGGAGGAGTGTCTGGGTGGAGGAGTCTCTGATGGAGGAGTGTCTAGTGGAGGAGTCTCTGAGTGGAGAGTCTCTGATGGAGGAGTGTCTGAGTGGAGTAGTCTCTGAGTGAGCGTATCAGAGTGGAGGAGTGTCTGAGGTGGAGAGGTCTCTGAGTTAGGATGTCTGGAGTGGAGAGTCCTGATGAAGAGTCTCTGAGTGGAGATATCTGAGTGGAAGGAGTCTCTGAGTGGAGGAGAGTCCTGAGTGGAGGAGTCTCTGAGTGGAGGAGTGTCTGGTGAGGAGTCTCTGAGTGGAGGAGTCTCTGAGTGGAGGAGTACTGAGTGGAGGAGTGGTCTGAGTGAGGATCTCTGAGCGGAGGATTGACAGATTGGAGAGTCTCTATAGTGGAGGAGTCCTCTGAGTGAGGAGTCACTGAGTGAGGAGTCTCTGATGGAGGGAGTCTCTGAGTGTAGGAGTGTCTGAGAGGAGGAGAGTCTGAGTGGAGGAGTGTCTGAGTGGAGAGTAATCTGAGTGGAGGAGTTGGTCCAGTGTGGAGATCTCTGAGTGAGGAGTGTCTGAGAGAGGAGTGTCCTGAGGAGAGTGACTAGTGGATGTATTCTCTGATTAGGGAGTGAGTGTCTGGGTGGGAGAGTCACTAGGTGGAAGGAGTCTCAGAGTGGAGATTATCTGATGGAGGAGTGTCCGGTGGAGGAGTCTCGAGTGTAGTGAGTGTCCAGAGTGGAGGATACTCTGAGTGGAGGAGTCTTCTGAGTGGAGATTGGTCTGAGTGGAGGAGTCTCTGAGTGGAGGAGGTATCTGAGTGGAGAGTGTCTGAGGTGGAGGAGTCCTGAGTGGAGGAGTGAGTCTGAGTGGAGGATCCCTGAGTGAAGGAGTCTCTGAGTGGAGGAGTACTCCTTGAGTGAGGAGTCTCAGAGTGGAGGAGTGTCTGAGTGGAGGAGTCTCTGAGTGGAGGAGTGTCTGGGTGGAGGAGTATCTCTGAGTGGAGGAGTTCCCTGAGTGAGAGTATCTTAGTGGAGGAGTGTCTGATGGAGGGTCTCTGAGTGGAGGAGTGTCCTTGGAGTGGAGGAGTCTCTGAGTGGAGGAGACTCTGAGTGGAGGAGTCTCTGAGTGGAGGAAGTGTCCTGGGGTGTGAGGAGACTCATAGAGGAAGGAGACTCTGTAGTGAGGAGTCCTCTGAGTGACTCAAGACTCCTCCACTCAGAGACACCTTCACACAGAGACTCTCCACCCAGACACTCCTCCACTCAGAGACTCCTCCACTCAGAGACTCCTCCACTCAGAGACTCCTCCACTCAGACACTCCTCCACTCAGAGACTCCTCCACTCAGACACTCCTCCACTCAGAGACTCCTCCACTCAGAGACTCCTCCACTCAGAGACTCCTCCACCCAGACACTCCTCCACTCAGAGACTCCTCCACTCAGACACTCCTCCACTCAGAGACTCCTCCACTCAGAGACTCCTCCACTCAGAGACACCATCACTCAGAGACACCTCCATCAGACACCCTCCACTCAGAGAGCTCCTCCACTCTACACTCTCCACTCAGATACTCCTCCTCTCAGAGACTCACTCCACCAGACGACTCCACCACTCAGAGACTCCTCCACTCAGAGACTCCTCCACTCAGACACTCCTCCACTCAGAGACTCCTCCACCCAGACACTCCTCCACTCAGATACTCCTCCACTCAGAGACTCCTGCCCACACAGGAGACTCCTCCACCCAGACACTCCTCCACTCAGAGACTCCTCCACTCAACACTCCTCCTCCCAGACACGCCACCACTCAGACACTCCTCCACTCAGAGACTCTCAACAACTCAGACACTTCCTCCACGTCAGATACTCCTCCCTCAGACACTCTCCACTCAGACACTCCTCCACTCAGACACTCCTCCACTCAGAGACTCCTCCACTCAGAGACTCCTCCACTCAGAGACTCCTCCACTCAGAGACTCCTCCACTCAATAACTCCTCCACTACGACACTCCTCCACTCAGAGACTCCTCCACTCAGACACTCCTCCACTCAGATACTCCTCCACTCAGAGACTCCTCCACTCAGAGACTCCTCCACCCAGACACTCCTCCACTCAGAGACTCCTCCACTCAGACACTCCTCCACTCAGAGACTCCTCCACTCAGAGACTCCTCCACTCAGAGACTCCATCACTCCAGATGACCCACCACACAGACACTCCTCCACTCATAGACCCTCCACTCAGACGGACCCTCCACTCAATACCTCCACTCAGAGACCCTCCACTCAGACACTCCTCCACTCAGAGACTCCTCCACTCAGAGACTCCTCCACTCAGACACTCCTCCACTCAGAGACTCCTCCACCCAGACACACCTCCACTCAGATAACTCCCTCCACTCAGGACTCCTCCCACTCAGAGTACTCCTCCACCCAGACACACCTCCACTCAGAAGACTCCTCCACTAGACACTCCTCCACCAGACACTCCTCCACTCAGAACACTTCCACCAGAGACTCCTCCCATCATACACTCCTCCACTCAATACTCCTCACTCAGACCACCCTCCACTCCAGGACACTCCTCCACACAGACACTCCTCCACACAGAGACTCCTCCACTCAGAGACTCCTCACTCAAGACTCTTCCACTCAGAGACACCTCACTCATGGAGACCCTCCACTCAGACACACCTCCACTCAGAGACTCCTCCACCAGACACTCCTCCACACAGATACTCCCTCCACTCAGAGACTGCCTCCCTCCCCAGAACTCCTCCACCCAGACACTCCTCCACTCAGAACACCTCCACTCAGACACTCCACCACTCAGAGACTCCTCACTCAAACACCCTCCACTCAGACACTCCTCACTCAGACACACCTCCTCTCAGACACTCCTCCACCAGAGACTCCTCCACCCAGAACACTCCTCCACTCAGACACACCTTCCACCCGACACTCCTCCACTCAGAGACTCTCCACTCAGACACTACCTCCACTCAGAGACTCCTCCACTAAGAGACTCTTCCATTCAGAGACTCCTCCACTCAGAGACTCCTTCACTCAGACACTCCTCCACCCAGACACTCCTGCACCCAGACACTCCTACACACAGACACTCCTACACACAGACACTCCTCCACCCAGACACTCCTCCACCCAGAGACTCCTACACCCAGACACTCCTACTCACAGATACTCCTCCACCCAGACACTCCTCCACCCAGAGACTCCTCCACTCAGAGACTACTCCACCTAGACACTCCTCCACCCAGAGACTCCTCCACCCAGACACTCCTATACACAGACAATCCTCCATCCCAGAGACTCCTCCACTCAGAGCTCCTCACCCAGAGACCTCTATCCGACACAGAGACTCCTCCACCCAGACACTCCTCCACTCAGAGACTCCTCCACTCAGAGACTTCTCCACTCAGAGACTCCTCCACTCAGAGACTCTTCCACTCAGAGACTCCTCCACCCAGACACTCCTCCAACCCAAAATCCTCCACCAGACACTCCTACACACGACCACTCCTCCACCCAGATATGGCTCCTCCACCCAGGACAGTGGTCTGATCCAGCATGGTCCATCATCGACAGTGGTCTGATCCAGCCATGGTCCATCATCGTCAGTGGTCTATCCACCATGGTCATCTATCGTCAGTGTCTGATCCAGCATGGTCCACCATCGACAGTAATTCTGATCCAGCCATGGTCACCATCGAACAGTATCTGTTTCCAGCATGGTCATCATCGTCAGTGTCTGATCCAGCCATGGGTCATATCATCGTCATTTCTGATCACCATGGTCATCATCGTCAGTGTCTGATCCAGCCTGGACATCATCTGTCAGTGTCTGAACCGCCAAGGTCATCATCGACAGTGTCTGATCACAGCCATGGTCCCACCATCGCCAGTATCGATCCAGCCATGGTCATCATGACAGTACGATCCAGCCATGGTCATCATCCCGACCGTGTCTGACCAGCCATGGTCATCATCGCCAGTGTCTGATCCAGTCCATGGTCACCATCGACAGTATCTGATCACAGCCATGGTCACCATCGACAGTACTGATCCAGCCATGTGTCATCATCGACATGTCTGATCCACCATGGTCATCAACGACAGTGTCTGATCCAGCCATGGTCATCATCGTCAGTGTCAGATCCAGCCCTGTCAATCATCGGGGGGGGGGGGGGGGGGGTCAGTGTCTGATCCAGCCATGGTCACCATCGACAGTGTGGTGATCCAGCCATGGTCAACATCGTCAGTGCTGATCCACCATGGTCATCATCGTCAGTGTCTGATCCAGCCACATGGTCATCACGACAGAGTCGATCCAGCCATGGTTTATCATCGACAGTGTCTGATCCAGCCATGGTCATCATCGACAGTGTCTGATCCACCATGGTCAATCATCGTCAGTGTCTGATCCAGCCATGGTCATCATCGACAGGTGTCTGATCCAGCCATGGTCACCATCGACAGTGAGTGATCCAGCCATGGGTCATCACGTCAGTGTCTGATCCAGCCATGGTCGATCATCGTCAGTGTTCGATTCCAGCCATGGTCATCATCGCAGTGTCTGATCCATCATGTCATCATCGACAGTGTCTGATCCAGCCATGGTCACAATCGACAGTGTCTGATCCACATGGTCATCATCGACAGTGTCTGATCCAGCCATGGTCATCATTCGTCAGTGTGGTGATCCAGCATGGTTCATCATCTGTCAGTGTCTGATCCAGCATGGTCATCATCGTCCATTCCTGATCCAGCCAAAGGTCATCCATCGTCCCCAGTGTCTGAACAGGCCATGGTCAACATCGTCAGTGTCTGATCCAGCCATGGTCATCATCGACAGTGTCTATTCCCAGCCATGGTCCATCGTCAGTGTCTGATCCACCATGGTCATCATCGACAGTGTCTGATCCAGCCATGGTCATCATCGTCAGTGTCTGATCTCAGCCTTGGTCTTCATCGACAGTGTCTGATCCATCCATGGTCCATCATCGTCAGTGTCCGATCCAGCATGGTCATTAGCGACAGAGTCTGATCCAGCCATGGACCTCATCCGTCGTGTCCTGATCACCATTCCATCAACGTCATGTCTGATCCAGCCATTGGTCATCATCGACAGTGTCTGATCCAGCCAATGTCTCATCGACAGTGTCGATCCACCAGGTCATCATCGACAGTGTCTGATCCAGCCATGGTCATCATCGTCAGTGTGTGATCCAGCATGGTCATCATCGTCAGTGTCTGATCCTGCCATGGTCATCATCGCGTCAAGTGTCTGATCCGGCCATGGTCATCATCGTCAGTTCTGATCCAGGCCATGGTCATCATCGACAGTGTCGATCCAGCCATGGTCCATCAACGCAGTGTCTGATCCAGTCCATGGTTCATCATCGTCAGTGTCTGATCCAGCCATGGTCAACATCGACATTGTCTGATCCACCATGTCACCATCGACAGTATCAGATCCACCCATGGTCCATCAATCGTCAGTGTCTGATCCAGCCATGGTCATCAATCGTCCAGTGTCCTTGCTTCCAGCATGGTCATACAACGTCAGTGTCGATCCAGCCATGGTCATCATCGTCCAGTGTCTGATCCAGCCATGGTCATCAAATCGTCAGTGTCTGATCAGCCATGGACATCATCGACAGAATCTGAATCCAGCATGTCATCATCGGTAGATGGTCTGATTCCAAGCCATGTCATCATCGTCAGTGTCTGATCCAGCCATGGTCATCATCGACAGTGACTGAATCCAGCCATGGTTACCATCGACAGTGTCTGATCCAGCCATGGTCACCATCGTCAGTGTGTGATCCAGCCATGGTCATCATCGCATGACTGATCCAGGCCATGGTCATCATCGACATATCTGATCCAGCAATGGTCATATCGTCAGTGTCTGATCCAGCATGGTCAATCAAAAATCGTCAGTGTCTGATCCAGCCATGGTCATCATCGCCACAGTGTCTGATCCAGCCATGTCCTCATCGTCAGTGCCGAATCCAGCCAGGGTCATCATCGACAGTGTCTGATCCAGCATGGTCATCAAATCGACATGTCTGATCCAGCCATGTCATCATCGTCAGTGACTGATCCCCTTCCCGCCCTCCCCGGGTTGTACCCCCGTCACTACCCTCCCCTGGTTTTACACCCATTAACCCCCCCGTGTTTTTTACCGCCCGTTCCCTGGCTTCCCCCTGTGTGGTACCACTCGTTCCTTGACTTCCCCTGTGTTGTACCACTCCTTCACTGCCTTCCCCTGTCTTGTAGTACCCTGTTTACTGCCCTCCCCTCAGTTGTACCACCCCTTCTCTACCTTCCCATGTGTTGTATGTTATATCACCCGTTCACTGCCCTCCCATGCGTTGTACCACCCGTTCACTACCTTCCCCTGTGTTATATCACCGGTTCTCTACCTTCCCCTGTATTGTACCAACCCTTCACTAGCCTTCCTGAATTGTACCACCCCTTCACTAGCCTTTCCTGCTTTGTACCACCCGTTCACTGCCTTTAACTGTGTTGTACCACCCGTTCCCTGCCTTTCCCTGTGTCGTATCACCCGTTCACTGCCCTCCCCGGTGTTGTACCACCCGTTACTACCCTTCCCTTTGTTGCATCACCTCTTCACTGCCCTCCTCTGTCTTGTACCACACCTTCACTGCCCCCCCCCTGTGTTGTACCACCCGTTCACTACCCTCCCCTGTCTTTTACCACCCTTTCACTGCTCTCCTCTGTATTGTATCACTACCCTCCCTCGTGTTGTACCACCCGTTCACTGCCCTCCCCTGTCTTGTACCACCCGTTCACTGCCTTCCCTTTGTTGTACCACCCCTCATTCCCTTCTCCTGTGTTGTACCACCAGTTCACTGCCCTCCCCTGTGCTGTATCACACGTTCACTGCCTTCCCTGTGTTGTACCACCAGTTCACTGCCCTCCCCTGTGCTGTATCACACGTTCACTGCCTTCCCTGTGTTGTACCACCCGTTCACTGCCCTCCGCTGTGTTATCCAACCCATTCACTGCCCTCCCCTGTGTTGCACCACCCGTTCACTGCCCTCCCCTATGTTGTACCACTCCTTCACTACTCTCCCCTGTGTTGTACCACCCTTTCACTGCCATCCCTTGTGTTGTAGCACCCGCTCACCGTCTTTTTGTGTTTTAAAACCCTGTTCACTGCCCTCTGTTTTGTAACTCCCGTTCACCGCCTTCTTTCCGTTGTACCACCACACTGAAGATCCAGGTCACTGTCACTCCAAAAGCAACATACGTGTATATTTGAACGCCTCCTGACTAGTCTTCGGCACCTTGTCAGAGGCATCGTGGCTGTTTTTTATATTTGTACTTGATTATGTGTTTTTTTTTCTTAGCTGAGAACAAGCGAGAGAGACAAGGCTGAGTGGAGTGCAGGTTCTTGGACTACAGGAAGTCCGTTGACACAGTACCACTGGAGACTGAGCCACAGACTGGAAGAGCTGCAAGGGTACAATGTAAAGTTCTCAAATGGATCCAGAAGATACCTAACAAGGGAGACAGCGACATTAGTGGAGGAAGAGTCAGGATGGGAGAGTAACAACTGGGATCTATTCCTCTCCACTGTTGTGTGCTGATAATGTGAAACTAATGAAAAAAAATGAAGAACGGGAACAGGTTTCAAGAAGACTTGGACAGGCTGCGAAAACGCGAACTTAAGTGGCTACTGGAGTTCAATCCTAAAATTATGCATTATGCAAATAGAAGTAGAGAAAATCTAAACAGAGAAGGATTTCGGAGAAATCATTACACCAAACATTCCACTATGGTGGTCATAAACTACATCACAGGGTAGCGCAAAGTTCGATAATCGTGGAACTACCTCCAGATTTCTCAACAAACTTTCTGGACTCTGACCACGATGTATGCCAGACGTGTTTGTAATACACAGCATTTATATGGAGGCCACACGCAGGGTAGCATGGGCAGAAACTAGAGCAGGTACAGAGATGTGTTGAAGCTAGAGAGGTTAGAGAGGTTTGCAACTTTACTAGTTCCGGTGCTGAAAGACTAGAGATATGAGAGGAAGTTCGATAAATTAACGTAAGAATCTGGGAGGAAGTGGACCCGGGGAAAATGTTAAAGACGTACAAAATTTCAAAAATTGGGCAGAAAAAGTTGTTCGAAATGAAATACACGGGGGGCCGAGAAAATTTTGGCGAGAAAAACCAAAGCGGCCCTAAGTCCCCTAGTCCCTAAAGTGGGGGGTTGGAAATACTTTTATATTGTCACTGTGGTAAAAAACGGAAAGAGTGAACGGTAGGCGGTGGAGGCGAAAAACTCACCAAAATTTCAAGCGCACGTATATCACCCCCAAGAGACCCGAACGATAGTGCTGGGGGAAAATTTAAATCAAGGGAGTCAGAAAATTTAGTTCGACCTTGCAAAAATTTAGTGGTCGTGTGCATTCAACGAATACAATCGTGAATGCGATACTCTTTTTAAACCCAAGAATGTGTTTGCGCTTTAGAAATCTTTTACACTTCGTCTCGCCTGGGGTGTGACAGTGTTTGTGGTTTAGAGGTAAGAAAAATGATTTGTTGTTGGTTGGCGTTGGGCAAGGCATCTTTTTCGGACCAGTCGATAAGTGTTGTTAATAGTTTTAAAGCCCCCTTGGGAAATTTTTCGGTTTTCCGGCGGCTGTTTCGGTAATTGGCGGGTAAAAGTGGTGGGCAGGGGCTTATGACCGTCGGGAGCAGGAGACATAGCGGTTGGCGTGGGTGGACCCCCCCGGCAGCCACGTCAATGATGACTCCAAAAACACCGGTTTGTGACAGCCCGTAAATGAGGATTACAAACTGGGGTTTTGGACGGCCCCGTCAAGTGGTCAGGACGTTACAAATTGGGGTTTTGACAGCCACGTAAATGGTTTAAGTGAGAATTACAACATTGGTGTGTGAAGCCACGTCAAGTGGTCAAGGACGAAAAAAAAACACTGGTGTGTGACAAAAACAGAGTGTGGACGCCGTACTAACTATATGATTGACCCGGGCTATGGAACTGAGATTACTTGGAAAAGCTTAAAAACAACCAGTTTACCATGTTACTTTGAACGTAATAGGGAACAGTATAAAAAGTAGTTAAATAGTATTCCAGGTTTTAATGTGGTGGTGGAAATTTAGTAGTTTGGAGGTGGTATTTTAGTGTGGGTTTTTTGTAAATTAAAATTTGTTTTTTTGAATGATTTTCAAAAAAGAGATGCTGATTTACATGCTTACTGGAACTCTCTCTCTCTTTTTTTATATATATTTTTTATATATATATATTTATATTTTTATATATATATATATAAAATATTTTTATTTTTATAAATTTATATGGGGGAGCAAAGGGTTTTTTGAGGTTTATAAACTTACTCGGTTTCGCAAAATGGATAGATGGATATTACATCATTTACTATGAGGGATAAAGTGGTGGTGTGAAGCAGGTGGTGGCAACTGGGATGATCAGAAAAAATTCACTTGGTGGGTTCTAACACCTGGACCATGGTGGGGCAGACATGACGATGTTTACCATGGCTGGATCAGGCATTTACGATGAGACCCTGGCTGGATCAGACACTGACGATGTGACCCTGGTGGATCAGCCCTGTCGATGATGACCATGGGTGGATCAGGGCACTGACGTGATGACCATGGCGGTCAGACAGCGATGTGACCAAAGGTGGTCGACATGACGATGATGCCTGGCTGGATCAGACACGCGATGATGACCCTGGCGGATCAGACCTGACGTTGATGACCATGGGTGGAAGACACTGACGTGATGACATGGCTGGATAGCACTGACGATGTGACCCTGGTTATAGACAATGACGATGAGACCATGGCTGGATCAGACACTGAGGGTGGTGACCATGGCTGGATCAGACATGACGTTTGTGCCCTGGTGGATCAGATACTGTCGTGGACCATGGCTGGATCAGACATGACGTTTGGGGACCATGGTGGTCAGACACTGACGATGATGACCAAGGGGGTGACATGACGATGATGACCCTGGTGGATCGACCTGACCCATGATGACCCTGGGGTGGTAGCACTGCGATGATGCCATGGTGGATCAGACCCGACGATGATGACCCCCTGGTGGACGACACGGGTGATGACCATGGTGGATCAGACACTGCGTGGTGCCAGGTGGGTGGGCATGAGATGTGCCTGGTGGATAGATACTGTCGTGATGACCTGGTGGATCAGCACTGACGTGATGACCTGGTGGTCGACATGACGATGATGTGGCTGGGTCAGTATGTCGTTTATGCCCGGTGGATCAGAAATGTCGATGGGCCATGGTGGATCGACACTGTCGATGTTGACCTGGCTGGATAGCACTGTCGTGGTGCCTGGTGGTTTAGAACTTTCGATGGGACCTTTTGGGTGGATAGACATGACGATGAGACCCTGGCTGGATCAGACATGCGATGATGACATGGCTGGATCACACATGCGATGATGACCATGGTGGATCGACACTGTCATGGTGACCCTGGTGGTCAGAACTGTCGATGGTGACCATGGTGGGGTCGACAGACGAGTGACCCTGGGGGTCACACATGACGTGATGCCCCCCCCCCCCCCGGCTGGTTTGCAGTCGATGGTGCCATGGCTGGATCAGACATGTCGATGGTTTTAAACCCGGCTGGATCAGACACGACGTTTATGACCCTGGGTGGTCAGCACTACGATGATGACCTGGCTGGAAGGGCACTGACGTGAGCCATGGGGTTTTAGACACTGTCGTGTGACCCCGGGGTTTTTGACACTGTCGTTTTTAGACCATGGGTGGTGGGGCATGTCGATGATGACCATGGTGGTAGACCCCTGTCGTGATGACAGGCTGGATCGGCACTGCGATGTGACCTGGCTGGTCAGACATTGTCGTGATGACCCCTGGTTTGGATCAGAACTGACGTGATGCCCGGCTGGATCAGACCTGCGATGAGACCATGGCTGGATAGACAGCGATGATGAAATGGCTGGCGACACTGCGATGTGCCCTGGTGGATCAGCACTGCGATGATGACCCTGGTGGATCAGCACTGTCGATGTTTCCATGGCGGTAGACTGAGATGTGACCATGGGGATCGAACTGACGATGATGCCAAAGGCTGGATCAGACACTGACGAGATGCCATGATGGATCAGCACGACGATGTGACCATGGCTGGATCAGACCTGACGATGTGACCATGGGGGGATCAGACATGCTGATGACTGGTGGATCGACCTGACGATGATGACCATGGCGGAAAGACACTGTCGATGATGACCAGGCTGGATCAGACACTGACGATGTGACCTGGCTGGATCAGACAAATGTCGTGTGACCATTGCTGGTCGACATGAGATGTGCCCTGGTGGATCAGACCGACGTGTGACCCGGTGGATCAGACCCCTGTCGTGGTGACCATGGCTGGATCAGCCTGTGAGGTGACCCTGGGGTCAGACACTGTCGATGGTGACCCTGGCGGTCGAACGACGTGATGACCCCTGGTGGTCAGTATGTCGGATGCCATGGTGGATCGACCTGCGATGATGACCATGGCTGGATACACCTGACGAGATGACCATGGCTGGATCAGACACTGTCGATGGTGACCCTGGTGGTGAACGTCGATGGTAACCTGGCTGGATCAGACATGACGTGTGACCAGGCTGGATGTATGTCGTGTGACGGTGGTCAGACCTGACGATGATGACCCTGGCTGGTCAGCACTGCGTGATGACCCGGGGTGGATCGACATGACGTTTATGACCCTGGTGGATCGACACTGACGATGAGACATGGCTGGATCAGATATGTCGATGGGCCATGTGGCAGCACTGCGATGGTGACCCTGGCGGGTCAGACCCACTGCGATGTGGCCATGTGGATCGGGACATGCGATGATGACCCTGGGTGGCAGACACTGTCGATGATGACCTGGCTGGTCAGACATGCGATGATGACGCCTGGATCGATATGTCGAGATGCCCTGGCTGGTAGAAATGCGATGATGGGGCATGCTGGTAGACAATGACGATGATGACCCTGGCTGGATCAGTACTGTAGATGATGACCATGGGTGGATCAGACACTGACGATGATGAAAAAAATGGGTGGGTCAGACACTGACGTTTATGACCCTGGCGGATCAGACATGACGGATGACCATGGCTGGATAGACACTGTCGATGATGACCAAAGGCTGGATGACACTGTGATGTGCCATGGGGTGGACATGACGATGATGGGGGCCCTGGCTGGTTTAGACATGTCGATGATGACCTGGTGGAAGAAATGACGATTGACCATGGCTGGTAGACCTGCGTTTATGACCTGGTGGATCAGACCGTCGATGATGCCATGGTGGTCCACATGACGATGATGACCTGGCTGGGCAGGCATGCGATGTGACCTGGGCTGGATCAGACACTGTGAGGGTGCCATGGCTGGATCGAATGTCGTTTATGACATGGTGGTCAGACACTGACGATGATGACCAATGGCTTGGATCAGACATGACGATGTGACCATGGCTGGATCAGACATGTGATGTGCCTTTGGGGGATCAGAGACTGACGTGAGCCCTGGCTGGGAACAGACTGTCGATATGACCATGGTGGATAGACACTGACGTGATGCCCCTGGGGTCAGACACTGTCGTGATGCCCTGGCTTGATCAGAACTGTCGATATGACCCTGGCTGGATCAGATACTGCGAGGTGCCATGGGGGGATGACACTTCGATGGTGACCATGGCTGGGTCGACACTGACGATGATGACCATGGCTGGATCGATACTGTAGATGATGACCTGGCTGGATAGCACGCCGGTGTGAAAGGGGATCATACAATGCGTTTATGACATGGGGTGGAACAGCACTGTCGATGGGACCATGGGGGGATCGACACTGTGATGGTGACCTGGCTGGATCAGCACTGTCGATGGTGACCATGGTGGATCAGACACTGTCGATGATGGGGCCATGGCTGGTCAGACATGCATGATGACCATGGCTGGATCAGACATGACGTGATGCCATGGCTGGATCAGACACTGTCGATGTGACCTGGCGGACAGACACTGTCGTGATGACCCTGGCTGGATCGGACATGACGTGTGCCCCGGCTGGATAAGACACTGTCGATGATGCCATGGTGGTCAGACACTGACGATGAGACCCCGGGTGGATCGACAATGCGATGATGACCATGGGGGTGGATCGATCTGTCGATGAGCCATGGTGGATCAGACACTGACGATGATGACCATGGTGGATACACATGACGATGGGACCATGGGGTGGATCAGACACTTCGATGGTAACCTGGGGGATCAGACACTGTCGATGTGACCATGGCGGATCGGGCCTGACGTGTGACCCTGGTGGATAGACATGCGATGATGACCATGGCTGGACAGATCTGTCCCATGATGCCTGGCTGGATCGACACTGACGATGATGACCAGGCGGTCGACATGACGAATTTTACCCGGTGGATCAGAACCTGACATGGGGGGCCTTTGGTGGACGACACTGAGATGATGCCATGGCTGGATCAGACAGACGATGATGACCATGGCTGGTCAGATATGTCGTGGTGACCCTGGCTGGATCGACACTGTCGATGGTGACCATGGCTGGATCAGACATGACGGTGACATGGCTGGATCAGAATGACGATGTGACCTGGCGGTAGAACTGTCGATGTGACCATGGCTGGGTCAGCACTGACGATGATGACCATGGCTGGATAGACATGACCCTGTGACATGGTGGATAGACCTGTCGTGAGACCATGGCTGGTCACACCTGACGATGATGACCAAAGGGGATCAGGGAAATGTCGATGATGCATGGTGGATCAGACCTGTCGTGAGACCATGGCTGGATCAGACACTGTCGATGATGACCCGGCTGGTCAGAACTGACGATGATGGCCATGGCGGACAGACACTGCGATGATGACCATGGTGGTCAGACATTTTGATAAGACCATGGCTGGATCAGACACTGACGATGATGACCTGGTGGTTTAGACACTGTCGATGAAACCCTGGCTGGATCAGACAGGGCGATGTGAACCCTGGTGGGTTTATTTTCCCCCCCCCCCCCCCCTTGGGGTTTAGAACTCGTGATGCCCTGGCTGGATCAGAACTGACGGGTGAATTGGTCTTGCAGGGGTTTGGGGGCACTGCGATGATGACCATGGCTGGATCAACCTGACGTTATGACCTGGCTGGATCGCATGCGATGATGACCAGGCTGGTAGACACTGCGATGATGACCATGGCTGGTCAGACACTGCGTGTGACCATGGCTGGATCAACACTGCGATGAAGACCTGGTGGATAGACCTGGATGATGCCTGGTGGATGACATGCGAGATGACCATGGCTGGATCACACCTGTCGATGGTGACCATGGTGGGGTCAGACCTGTCGATGATGCCATGGCGGATCAGACCCTGACGTGTGACCATGGCGGATCAGACACTGCGAGTTTGACATGGGGGATAAACCCCTGGGGCGATGGGTGGACATGGGTGGTCAGACACTGCGATGTGCCATGGTGGGTAAAACATGACGATGATGACCTGTGGAAACACTGTTTGATGGTGACCCTGGGTGGTTTAGACATGTCGAGATACCCCTGGGGGATCAGAAACTGGTGATGACCCTGGTGGACAGCCTGCGATATGACCATGGCTGGATCAGACACTGCGATGTGACATGGTGGATTTAAACGTCGTTTGGGGACCATGGCTGGATGAAGTCGATGGGGGCCATGGTGGAACGACACTTCGATGATGAATGGCGGATAGACACTGTCTGATGACCTGGTGGATCGAACTGTCGATGATGCCTGGTGGATCAGATACTGTCGTGGTGACCATGGCTGGATCAGAATGTCGATGTGACATGGCTGGATAGACACTGCGATGTGACCATGGTGGATCCAAAATTTTCAATGTGGGGTGATGACCATGGTGGATAGAACTGCGAGATGACCTGGCTGGATTGATATGTCATGGTGACCCTGGTGGTAGAACTGTCGATGGTGACCCCTGGCTGGATCAGACATGACGTGATGCCTGGCGGTCGACACGGATGTGCCATGGTGGCAGACATGCGATGTGACATGGTGGATCAGAATGCGTGGTGACCTGGTGGATCGAACTTGATGAGCCATGGCTGGATCAGAACTGCGATGTGACCCATGGCTGGATGACACTGACGATGATGACCGGCTGGATAGAAATACGATGTGGGCCATGGCCGGATCAGAAATGTCGATGATGACCTGGTGGATCAGAAATGTCGATGTGCATGGCTGGTTTAGCATGCGATGATGACCTGGCTGGATCAGACACTGACGAGATGGCCATGGCTGGATAGAACTGTCGATGGTGACCGGGTGGATCAGACACTGCGTGTGACCTGGTGGATAGATATGTCGATGGTGCCATGGTGGATCAGTATGTCGTGGGCCAGGCTGGATCAGACATGCGTGTGACCAGGCTGGATCAGGGCACTTGGGGGATGACCATGGGCGGATAGACACTGTGATGATGACCATGGCTGGATCAACCTGTCGATGATGACCTGGCTGGGTCGATATGTCGGGTTGGGCCATGGGGGGATCAGAATGTCGATGGTGCCATGGCTGGATCAGACACTTCGATGATACCATGGCTGGTCAGACACTGTCGATGATGCCTGGCGGTCAGGGCACTGTCGATGATGACTGGCTGGATTCGACACGTCGATGGCCCTGGCTGGATCGAACCCGTCGATGTGCCCATGGCTGGTCAGATACTGCGATGGTGACCAGGCTGGGTTTGCACTGTCGTGATGACCATGGTGGATAGACACTGTCGATGATGACCTGGCTGGGTTCGACACTGTGATGTGCCTGGCTGGATAGATCTGTCGATGATGACCGGGTGGATAGACACTGCGATGATGACAGGTGGATCGATACTGTCGATGGACTGGTGGGATCAGACCCCTGCGTGATGCCATGGCTGGATCAGAAGTCGATGATGAAACCCTGGCTGGATCGGGCCTGGTCGATGGTGCCCCCCGGTGGTCAGTATTCGTGATGACCATGGCTGGTAGACATGACGTGATGACCATGGCTGGATCCGAATGCGATGAGACCCTGGTGGATCAGACACTGGATGTGCCCCTGGCGGTCGAACTGCGTGGGGGGACCATGGCCCGGATAGGGCCTGCGATGGACCATGGCGGATCAGAACTGTCGTTATGAACATGGTGGATCAGACACTGGCGTTTATGACCTGGCGGATCGCCTACATGGTGACCATGGGGATAGAATGCGATGGCCATGGCTGGATAAGACATGACGATGGTGGGCCCCTGGGGGGATCAGCATGACGATGGTGACCATGGCTGGATCAGAAATGCGGGTGGTGACCATGGCTGGATCAGACACTGTCGATGATGCCGGGGGCTGGGATGACCAATGAAACCCCATGGTGCCATGGCGGATCGGACATGCGTGTGACCATGGCTGGATTTAGACATGACCCTGTGCCATGGGTGGATCAGACACTGCGATGGTGACCAGGTGGATCAGGGAATGCGATGTGACATGGTGGATCGGGACACGTCGATGGTGACATGGGGTCGGCACTGCGATGATTTCCTGGTGGATGGACATGTCGATGTGACCATGGGGTGGATCGGACCCGTGTTTATGACCATGGTGGATAGAACTGACGATGATGACATGGTGGATCGACCTTTTCGATGTGCATGGTGGGTCGGGCACTGTCGTGATGACCTGGTGGTCGGACATGTCGATGTGACATGGTGGGTCGAACTGTCGATGGGGCCATGGCTGGATCGCATGTCGAGAGCCCCGGTGGAAGGGGAATGTCGATGATGACCTGGCTGGATCAGACATGACATGATGACCTGGTGGATCGGGGAATGTCGTGGTGACCATGGTGGATCGAATGTCGTGGTGACCATGGTGGATCGAACTGCGTGGTGACCAGGCTGGATCAGTTACTGTCGATGGTGACCCCTGGTGGATCAGACACTGTCGATGGGACCAGGGGGGATGACATGTCGATGGTGGACCATGGGGGATCGAATGCGATGGGGGACCATGGTGGATCGATATGTCGATGGTGACCATGGCTGGATCGGCACTTTTGATGGTGACATGGCTGGATCAGATATGACGTGTGCCCTGGCTGGATAGTATGTCGTGAGACCCGGCTGGTCAGACCGTCGATGGTGAACCTGGCTGGTCAGATACTTCGATTGCCAGGGGTGGATTTTTAAATGTCGTGGTGACCCTGGCGGTCAGTACTGTGATGGGCCCTGGTGGTGCACTGTGATGTGCCATGGCGGTCAGAAATTTTTTGGGCGATTGGGTGGGGACCATGGTGGATAGAACTGTCGATGGACATGGCTGGATCGACACTGTCGATGGTGCCATGGCTGGATCAGGGTACTGTCGATGGGGGCCCCTGGCTGGTTTTGGGCAGTCGATGAGACCATGGCTGGATCAGAACTGTCGTGGTGACCCTGGTGGTTTAGAAATGTCGATGGTGACCATGGTGGATAGACCTGTCGATGTGCCATGGGGATAGATACTGTCGATGGTGAAATGGGGTGGATCGGACATGTCGATATACCCCGGCTGGATAGGGCACTGTCGATGATGACCATGGGTGGATCAGAACTTGATGGTGCCATGGCTGGATCGACTGTCGTGATGACCCTGGTGGATCAGGGACACTGTCGTGGTGACCTGGCTGGGGGGCGTAAGTCGATGGTGACCCTGGGGGATCGGAACTGCGATGATGCCATGGTGGGTCGAACTGTCGATGGTGACCATGGCTGGTCGGAAATGTCGATGATGCCCTGTGGTAGACACTGTCGATGGTGCCATGGCTGGATCGGGGCACTGTCGATGGGACCATGGTGGATCAGATACTGTCGATGGTGACATGGTGGATCGGGCACTGTCGTGGTGACCATGGTGGCGAACCCGTCGATGTGACAGGTGGATCGGACATGTGATGATGACCTGGGTGGATCAAACTGTCGATGGTGACCCCTTTGGCCTGGATTCCCGGTGGTTATGCGATGATGACCATGGTGGATCAGAACTGTCGATGGTGACCAGGCTGGTGGACCCTGTCGATGGTGACCATGGCTGGCCCGATACTGTCGTGTGACCATGGCTGGATCGGACACTGTCGATGTGACCATGGTGGATCGGGAAATGTCGATGGTGACCCTGGCTGGATGGACATGCGGTGACCTGGTGGATTCCCAGGGGGTTACCTGGGGGTTTCTTTGATGGGGGACCAGGCTGGATCGGCACTGTCGATGGTGACCATGCCCGGACGGGAAATGTCGATGGTGACCTGGCTGGATAGTTTTGTGATGTGACCCTGGCTGGTCGGACATGTCGGTTTACCATGGTGGATCGAATGCGATGTGACCCCTTTGGGGGATCGGACATGCGTGAGACATGGCTGGTCGGACATGTCGTGTGACCATGGGTGGACGACACTGTCGATGGGACCATGGCTGGATCGAAAATGTCGATGGTGACCTGGCTGGGTCGGGGAAATGTCGAGAGCCCCTGGTGGGGTCGACACTGCGTGGTGCCATGGTGGATAGGACTGTCGATGGTGACCATGGTGGTCAGAACTGTCGATGATTTACCATGGCTGGTCGAACTGCGTGGTGACCCCTGGCTGGATCGGCCCCTGTCGAGATGGGCCCTGGGTGGATCGACACTTCGTGTGACCATGGTGGGTCGACACTGTGTGGTGCCAGGTGGATCAGAACTTCGATGAGCCCCTGGCTGGATCGAACTGTCGAAAGGTGACCCTGGCTGGATCGGCATGTCGATGGTGACCTGGCTGGATCGACACTGTCGATGTGCCATGGTGTCAGAACTGTCGATGGTGACCAGGCGGGTCGGAATGGGCGATGATGACCATGGCTGGATAGAACTGTCGATGGTGACCGGCTGGTCGGAACTTTTCGTGATGACCATGGGGGATAGAATGTCGTGGTACCTTTTGGGTGGATCGGCACTGTCGATGGGACCCGGGGATAGATACTGTCGTGGCCTGGCTGGGTCGGGCACTGTCGATGTGACCATGGCTGGGGTCGAAAGTCGATGGTGACCATGGGTGGGGTCGGACAAAAATCGATGGTGACCATGTGGATCAAACTGTCGATGGACCATGGCTGGATAAAATTTGTCGAGGTGACCATGGCTGGATCGGGGCCTGTCGATGGTGACCCTGGTGGTCGATGTCGATGATGCCATGCTGATCGAAATGTCGATGTGACCATGGCTGGATCGGCACTGTCGATGGTGACCTGGGGGGATCGGAACTGTTGTGGGCCATGGCGGGTTTTGGAAAGCGATGGTGACCCTGGCTGGATAGATCTGCGATGTGACCATGGTGGATCGGACATGTCGATGGGGACCGGGGGGGATGGACACTGTCGATGATGACCATGGCTGGATCAGATACTGTCGATGGTGACCATGGCTGGATCGGACACTGTCGATGATGACCATGGCTGGATCGGACACTGTCGATGATGACCATGGCTGGATCGGACACTGTCGATGATGACCATGGCTGGATCGGACACTGTCGATGATGACCATGGCTGGATCAGACACTGTCGATGATGACCATGGCTGGATCAGACACTGTCGATGATGACCATGGCTGGATCAGACACTGTCGATGATGACCATGGCTGGATCAGACACTGACGATGATGACCATGGCTGGATCAGACACTGACGATGATGACCATGGCTGGATCAGACACTGACGATGATGACCATGGCTGGATCAGACACTGACGATGATGACCATGGCTGGATCAGACACTGACGATGATGACCATGGCTGGATCAGACACATAGCTCGTCTGGTAGACAGAAAAACAAGCGAGACAAATAATGATATTTCCTTTAATTTGAATAAAACCCCTGGTAGTAGTAGTACTAGTATTAGTAGTAATGGTAGTAGTAGTAGTAGTAGTAGTAGTGGTGGTAGTAGTAGTAGTAGTAGTAGTAGTAGTAGTAATGGTAGTGATAGTAGTATAGTAGTAGTAGTAGTTGTAGTAGTAGTAGTAGTAGTAGTAGTAGTAGTAGTAGTAGTAGTAGTAGTAGTAGTAGTGGTGGTGGCAGTAGTAGTAATGTAAGTAGTAGTAGTAGTGGTGGTAGTAGTAGTAGTAGTAGTGGTGGTGGTGGCAGTAGTAGTAATGTAAGTAGTAGTAGTAGTGGTGGTAGTAGTAGTAGTAGTAGTAGGTAAGACATAGGCAACATTTAGGTAACTTTATTCCGAAACGTTTCGCCTACACAGTAGACTTCTTCAGTCGAGTACAGAAAGTAGGCAGAAGCAGTTGAGATGTGAAGACGATGTAATCAGTCCATCACCCTTGAAGTCGTAGAATTTGAGGTTGTCAGTCCCTCAGCCTGGAGAAGTTCAGTTCCATAGTCAGGAACTATCTGAAGATCAAGCGACAGTGCGGAGACTTAAATAGTGTCGGAAGGATTATTATTATTATAATCAAGGGGGAAGCGCTAAACCCAGAGGATTATACAGCGCCTGGGGGGGGGGATGTGGAAGGCATTCAGGCTTAATTCGGGGAACTGGAGCACAGATCCAATTCCCTAAATCAAGAGCCCCTCACCAACATCAAGGAACCTTCCTTGAGGGGTGTGTCGGAAGGAGAGGTGCAGAGTAGTAGTAGTAGTGAGAATGTAGCCACTGAGAGGTCAGGTCCCTCTCAGATCCAACAATTCTGCACCTCTCCCTCCGACAGTATTTAAGTCTCCGCACTGTCGGTTGATCTTCAGATAGTTCCTGACTATGGAACTGAACTTCTCCAGGCTGAGGGACTGACAACCTCAAATTCTACGACTTCAAGGGTGATGGACTGATTACATCGTCTTCACATCTCTACTGTTCCTGCCTACTTTCTGTATTCGACTGAAGAAGTCTACTGTGTAGGCGAAACGTTTCGGAATAAAGTTGCCTAACTGTTACCTATATGTCTTACCTACCACACCTTGGACAACTTTTTCAAGTGAGAACTGTTTGATCTGAGAGGGACGTGACCTCTCAGTGGCTACATTCTCATTACTACTACTCTGCACCTCTTCTTCTGACAGTATTTAAGTCTCAACACTGTCGCTTGATCTTCAGTTAGTTCCAGACTTTGGAACAGAACTTCTCCAGGCTGAAAGACTGACAACCTCAAATCTACGACTTCAAGGGTGATGGACTGATAACATCGTCTTCACATCTATAATCTTCCTGCCTACTTTCTGTACTCGACTGAAGAAGCCTACTGTGTAGGCGAAACGTTTCGGAATAAAGTTGCCTAAATGTTGCCTATGTGTCTTACCTACCAACCTGTCGGTATGGTATACCATTTTGATATTCAGTAGTAGTAGTAGTGGTAGTGGTGGTAGTAGTATAGTAGTAGTAGTAGTAATGGTAGTAGTAGTAGTGGTAGTAGTAGTAGTAGTAGTGATAGCAGTATAGTAGTAGTAGGAGTAGTAGTAGTAGTAGTAGTAGTAGTAATAGTAGTAGTAGTGGTAGTGGTAGTAGTAGTAGTAGTGGTAGTAGTAGTAGTAGTAATGGTAGTAGTAGTAGTAGTAGTAGTGGTAGTAGTAGTAGTAGAAGTAGTAATGGTAGTAGTAGTAGTGGTAGTAGTAGTAGTAGTGATAGCAGTATAGTAGTAGTAGGAGTAGTAGTAGTAATAGTAGTAGTAGTAGTAGTATAGTAGTAGTAGTGGTGGTAGTAGTAGTAGTAGTAGTGGTGGTAGTAGTAGTAGTAGTAGTGGTGGTGGTAGTAGCAGTAGTAGTAGTAGTAGTAGTAATACTAGTAGTAGTAGTGGTAGCTGTAGCATATATTTTTATTGATTATTTTCACATTACATAGTACATGTCCAGTCATTCGTGTTGGAACACGAATGACTGAACTTTCCAGTGCAGTAGTGTGGACAGAGGGAATGAAGAGTGTGGAAGCGAGATCTCCACTGTACTCTCCTAACCTCACCTGTCCTGATCAAATTAAAGGTTGCTACACCATAGTTTCAGCCTTCTTCAGTCGTTACCCTTGATTAGGACCGTGGGATCTCCTGCTGTCTGCCTTTCCAATTCGCTTCCACGGATTTGTATACGCCTAAAGTTATGAATCGGTAATGAGAGTTTTGTGAGACGTAATGCGTGTGGTAGCAGTTGGATCTGGATGCCGTTAAGAATATGCTTCTTAGGGTGGCTGGATGGTAGTATACTTACCTCGCCACCTTCCAGTCACCTCGCCCCCTTTCCCAGTCACCTCGCCGCCTTCCAGTCACCTCGCCACCTTCCAGTCACCTCGCCGCCTTCCAGTCACCTCGCCATCTTCCAGTCACCTCGCCACCTTCCAGTCACCTCGCCACCTTCCAGTCACCTCGCCATCTTCCAGTCACCTCGCCATCTTCCAGTCACCTCGCCACCTTCCAGTCACCTCGCCACCTTCCAGTCACCTCGCCGCCTTCCAGTCACCTCGCCGCCTTCCAGTCACCTCGCCATCTTCCAGTCACCTCGCCATCTTCCAGTCATCTCGCCCCTTTGCAGTCACCTCGCCACCTTCCAGTCACCTCGCCACCTTCCAGTCACCTCGCTACCTTCCAGTCACCTCGCCACATTCCAGTCACCAGTTCCAGCAACGTAAAATTTGTTCCCTCCTCATAAACAGAGTAAACAATATATAATCCTATTGTTACCTTCTTTATTGTAAGTCGTCTCATGACAAGACGTAGTGGTGACGTGGTTACAAGACGTAGTGGTGACGTGGTTACAAGACGTAGTGGTTGACGTGGTTACAAGACGTAGTGGGGGACGTGGTTACAAGACGTAGTGGTGACGTGGTTACAAGACGTATGGTGACGTGGTTACAAGACGTAGTGGTGACGTGGTTACAAGACGTAGTGGTGACGTGGTTACAAGACGTAGTGGTGACGTGGTTACAAGACGTAGTGGTGACGTGGTTACAAGACGTAGTGGTGACGTGGTTACAAGACGTAGTGGTGACGTGGTTACAAGACGTAGTGGTGACGTGGTTACAAGACGTAGTGGTGACGTCGTCACAAGACGTAGTGGTGACGTGGTTACAGACGTAGTGGTGACGTGGTTACAAGACGTAGTGGTGACGTGGTTACAAGACGTAGTGGTGACGTCGTCACAAGACGTAGTGGTGACGTGGTTACAAGACGTAGTGGTGACGTGGTTACAAGACGTAGTGGTGACGTCGTCACAAGACGTAGTGGTGACGTCGTCACAAGACGTAGTGGTGACGTGGTTACAAGACGTAGTGGTGACGTCGTCAAAGTCGTAGTGGTGACGTGGTTACAAGACGTAGTGGTGACGTGGTTACAAGACGTAGTGGTGACGTGGTTACAAGACGTAGTGGTGACGTCGTCACAAGACGTAGTGGTGACGTCGTCACAAGACGTAGTGGTGACGTCGTCACAAGACGTAGTGGTGGCAACGTTCAGACGTCAACATGACGCTCTCCTCCGCTAGTGAACGTAACTCACCTAATAACTTGCAGACAAAAATGGTTATAATCATCACCAAAATTTTTAAAGCGGTGGATGGGTAAGCCAGTGGAAGGCCTCTGTCAGATGACCAAAAGCTCCAGCTGTGGGTCATTATATAACTAAAAACCTGTATGTGTGCGTCCTGTTTCCTGACAAATCTTACTTAACCTAACCTCACGTATTAAAAAAATTAATATATATATATATATAATATATATATATATATATATATATATATATATTATATATATTATATATATATGTCGTGCCGAATAGGCAGAACTTGCGATCTTGGCTTAAATAGCAACGCTCATCTTGCCATATATGACAAGCGAAAATTTGTATATGCAATAATTTCGTCAAAATCATTCTGAACCTAACGAAAAAAATATATTTCATTGTGTTTGCTTAGTATTAAATTACTGTAAACAAATCTAAATATATATTTAGTTGGGTTAGGGTAAAATAAATTGTTCTTGTTATAATAAGGTTAGGTAAGTTTTCTAAGTTTCTTTTGGTGCAAAATTAAAATTTTTTACATTAACATTAATGAAAAAAATATATCTTTAGACGCATAAGAGAAAATTTTGGAAAGGACTTAATTTTAAATGAGTTTTTGCTAATTGACCAGTTTTACATATTCGGCACGACATATATTTTATATATATATATATATATATTATATATATATATATATATATATATATATATATATATATATATATATATATATATATATATTATAAACATAACTCGCACTTATTCATTAATTTTAATAGCCCAAAATATTTTTTTCCTTTATATTTTGAATTATTTTTTATATAACTCATTATTAACCTGCCTTTCAAAATGTTCCTGTAATTCCGTGTTGTGTTACAGTCATTATCAGTAACACGACCTGCAAATAGTTTTTTACAGACTAAATTTATTTTATGTATCTCTGCTGCCACTTTATTCCTCTTTATTTTTATTCTGTCTTTATTAATAAACAGTAAATTTTTCTCTTTACGTTTTCCTATGAATTTATTTTTGACTGATGTTATATATATATAATATTATATATATTATATATATTATATATATATATATATAGTATATTATATATATTTATATATATATATATATATATATATATATATATTATATATATATATATATATATATATATATATATATATATATATATATTTTATATTATTTATATATATATATAATATATATATATAGCAATACCAGTTGTATATTTTTATCAAATTTGTTTTAATAATTTATTCCAGTATTCCCTTCAAATTCATATCTTTGTCACACAGTTTTACGTGTGCGCGTTTGCGTCCCCGTATGTGTGCGTCCCCGTATGTGTGCGTCCCCGTATGTGTGCGCCCCCGCATGTGTGCGCCCCCACATGTGTGCGCCCCCGTATGTGTGCGCCCCCGCATGTGTGCGTTCCCACATGTGTGCTCGCTGATATGTGCGCGCTGCCTGGTAATTGTGAGAGTTAAGTCTCAGATCCTGGCCCTATGTATGGCGCCTGCCGTCGTTACTCGTCTAGGTCCTTCCTCCTCCTGAACACCGTCAGGCTGAAGAAATTGTTCCCAACATCCCTGTGACTCGTCTGTGTTGCTAATTTCCAACTATGCCTCAGCTGTCGTTTATTTTGTTGTGCCCTGGTGTTTCCATCCTTTTACACACATACACATACACGGTTTGACGACACTGGAGGACAGGAGGGTCAGGGGTGACATGATAACGACATACAAAATACTGCGCAGGATAGACAAGGTGGACAGAGACAGTATGTTCAGAGAGCGGACACAGAAACAAAGGGTCACAGTTGGAAGTTGAAAACTCAGATGAGTCACAGGGATGTTAGGAAGTATTTCTTCAGTCACAGAGTTATCAGGAAATGGAATAGTCTGGGAAGTGATGTAGTGGAGGCAGGATCCATACATACCTTCAAGAACAGGTATGATAAAGCTCATGGAGCAGGGAGAGTGACCTAGTAGCGACCAGTGAAGAGGCGGGGCCAGGAGCTGTGAATCGACCCCTGCAACCACAATTAGGTGAGTACACACACACACACATACACACACACACCGCACATCTTGACCAGCTTCAATACTCGACATCCATCTTCGTCATCACCTTATAGATCTTGCTCACGGAAACTCTAAGCAATTGTAGGTATCTTCAAAGATCTTGTGTTAACTACAGTTCTGTTACGCTGCCATCATGTCAACAATCTTGAATACGTGTGATGAATGGTTTGAAAAACCGACAAATTGAAGATTGAGACACTTATGCAGCATATGGGAATCTTTATTCAGGAAACGTTTCGCCACACAGTGGCTTCATCAGTCCAATACAAAGAGGAAGGCGTAAGGAGAGGAGGAGTATGAGGTAATCAGTCCCTCAGCCTGGAGTCGATGTGTTCAGTCCATCAATCTTGTAGAAAGTACAGCATAGGGCCGTAGACGTGGCTTATATACTGTAGTGAGGTGAGGTGAAGCAGGCGGAGGGGGGGTCATAGTGGTACCATCCACTAGTCGAAGTAGGTCTTCGTCCAAAGGTTGAACAAGTGTTTTATTGGACTGATGAAGCCACTGTGTGGCGAAACGTTTCCTGAATAAAGATTCCCATATGCTGCATAAGTGTCTCAGTCTTCAATCTTGAATACGTGCTGCAATGACTGTTACTTTTAACATATATATATTTTTATATAGAAAAAGTGGAGACTAATGGACAACTCTTATTGGAGAAGATAAAATGTAACTAAATGTATTACCGAACTTCAAAATAAATGATCAGGAAGGTGGAGACCCCTAGAGTTTCACTGTATAAACACAGCAGTGGGTGTTGAGTTTATATTGGAAACATTAGGAAATAAAATGTATAAGGAAAAACACAAGGGATGAGCCAGGGAAACTGGACAAGCACTCGTGATGCCTGGATGACCCACACATACAGGGAACGACGAAGAGTGTCTTGCTAGTGCAGGATACATGGACGACCTATGCACACACACAGGCACACATGATGCGTGGCTTGCTGTGGCGCAGGAGGCAGTGGTTCCTGCCTCGGACAACATCAAGACTCTGAGACGTAACATTATTATGAGCCTCGTTGAGTTCCTCCTGATGTAACTACCATCATCGCCTGGTTCACTCTGCCTTCCGTCTTCCACTTCTCCCTCCCTCATCACAATTATTCCTTCCACTCTTCTACTCTCTTAATATCTTCAGCTTTCCCCTCTCGTCGTTTTTACGGCACTCACCCTCTATACCAATTCTATGCTTGTTCCCTCTTCTTCTGTCCCCTCTTCACTACTTTATTGTAGCTCCTTTCCCCTTAATATAAATGTGCGACCGCAGTCTATCGATGTGCATGTATATGCATGTATACTTGCGTATGAACATTAAAATGGTATAAAATACCGACAGGTTGTTAGGTAAGACACATATGCAACAGTTAGGTATCTTTATTTCGAAACGTTTCGCCTACACAGTAGGCTTCTTCACTCGAGTACAGAAAAGTTGATAGAAGCAGAAGAGACTTGAAGACGATGTAATCAGTCCATCACCCTTAAAGTTTTGAGGTGGTCAGTCCCTCAGTCTGGAGAAGAGCATTGTTCCGTAGTCTG
Source organism: Cherax quadricarinatus (assembly GCF_026875155.1). NCBI lineage: Eukaryota > Metazoa > Arthropoda > Malacostraca > Decapoda > Parastacidae > Cherax > Cherax quadricarinatus. The sequence goes on from NW_026465866.1 coordinate 78,584, forward strand.
ATGGACTGATTACATCGTCTTCAAGTCTCTTCTGATTCTATCAACTTTTCTGTACTCGACTGAAGAAGCCTACTGTGTAGGCGAAACGTTTCGAAATAAAGATACCTAACTGTTGCATATGTGTCTTACCTAACATACTTGCGTATACCTAAAGCCTGAAATATATGCGTGAATAATATTCCTGGGGTTGCATTTGTATCTTTATTCATACATGCTCGTATATACCTGAAGTCTGTTGTGCGTGTATCCCACAGCCCATGTTGTGCGTGGTGTATCCCACAGCCCATGTTGTGCTTGTATCCCTTAGCCCATCTGCTTGAACTCAGAATTTTACGAGTGGGTTACTATCCCCGAGCTTTAAACAGTGATTAACTGACTGTATATGTTAAATAGGCTTTTTCTTTATTGTGGAATAGTTCATAATAAAGTATCCCTGAGCAGGGTTTCCACGCTTGAGATATTCTTTTCTACAACAAGGTTTAACTCTAAAATGGGCTAGACTAACTTCAAAACTTCTGCATTTTTGAGGGGTGACTCTTCAACGGTGTGAACCATTGAGGGGGGACTCTTCAAAGGTGTGAACCATTGAGGGTGACTCTTCAACGGTGTGAACCATTGAGGGGTGACTCTTCAACGGTGTGAACCATTGAGGGTGACTCTTCAACGGTGTGAACCCTTGAGGGGTGACTCTTCAACGGTGTGAACCATTGAGGGTGACTCTCAACGGTGTGAACCATTGAGGGGTGATCTTCAACGGTGTGAACCATTGAGGGTGACTCTTCAACGGTGTGGGAACCCTTGAGGGGTGGGCTCTTCAACGGTGTGAAACCATTGAGGGGTGGGCTCTTCAACGGTGTGAGCCATTGAGGGGTGACTCTTCAACGGTGTGACCATTGAGGGGTGCTCTTCAACGGTGTGAACCATTGAAGGGGTGACTCTTCAACGGTGTGAACCCTTGAGGGGTGACTCTTCAACGGTGTGAACCATTGAGGTGGACTCTTCAACGGTGTGAACCATTGAGGGGTGACTCTTCAACGGTGTGAATCACTGAGGGGGACTCTTCAACGGTGTGAATCACTGAGGTTTTCTTCAAAGTGTGAACCATTGAGGATGACTCCCTTTAAAAGGGAAGTGAACCATTGAAGGTGCTCTTCAACGGGGAGTGAACCATTGAAGGTGACTCTCAACGGAGTTGAAACCATTGAAGGGACTCTTCAACGGGAGAGAACAATTGAAGGTGACTCTTCAACGGGAGTGAACCCGCTCTGTAAGGCTAAAGGGCTGAGTTTTTGGCAGCTCAGAAGTTGGTTCCAAGATGACAGTTGTTCGTGTGGTGGTTCGCGGGTCGTTGCGAAGGTTAACAATGGTTCTAATTCTGGTTGTTAGGTCTAGTTTTTGGCAACAAGTGTTGCAGAGTAATGCTGTGCTGGAAAGAAGGGGAAAGGCAATCAGATCCGATTCATGGGAGGGGGGGGGGGGGCGGGGTTCAATACCTTGGATCGAAGACCCCATCCCTTGGATCAAAAAACGCCCCTTACTTTATGCAGGTTGTCTGTTAGTAGTGCTTCTAAAATCTGTTTGTTAATTTTTCAACACTCCCTCGGGGGATGCTAGGATGCCGGTGATGGTCTTTTTAAGGGAACTGGAGCTACCCTTCCCTTCAGGACAAATTAGAAAACTTTTTTCCCTCGGGCCCTTCCCTAGATTTTAATTATAACTTTTGTTAAAATTTCACCTAAATAATTCCCACAATCCATGGTTGGATTATCGTTTAGCCGTTTCAGTTAATTTGTTTTGGGAAAGGGTTTAAGTAAGGTGTGTTTCTTTTTTGTGTCACAAAGCTGTATAACTTTGACTAAAAATTTTGTTCCAGTGCCCATCGTGTTCTTATTTTTGCTAACGGTTACCACACTGTTTCACTGTTTCTGCACCCACCTCGTCCTCTGTACACCCCATCAGCTCGCTTTGGTCTAGTCCCTTGTACTCCTTGTTTCCCCTTTCTCCGACTTTCTCCACCACCTTCAATATTTTCCACTTTTTCCTCCTCTTCCGCCCCCCCCTTCGGCTTCCTTTCCTCTTTCTCTTTCCTTCCCCTTTTACTCTTCATTGAATAATTCCTTTCCCGGGGACAATGTAGTTTTGCATCCTGGGGGGAGCTGCGTCCAAACTTCCTCTATGTAATTACCCCCCCTCGCTTGCTTGAAATATTTTTTCATAATTCATTTTTTACAGGGGGTTTCCTCGGTGTTTACAACGTGTCTCACCGTAACCACCCTGGTGAATAAGTTGTTTTTTATTTTAAGTTGCTAGTTTATAATTCCCCCCCCATAGGTGTCATGTACTCCCTCCCCCTTATGGGTACAGTCTCCCCCATGTGGTGTAATGTACTCACCCTCTGGGGGTGTACTGTACTCCTCCCTCATGATGGTGTAATATACTCACTCTCCATGATGGGTACAGTACCCCCCGGTTTGTTCCCTATTTTGGAGGGTTGTGGGTATGAGGTTGAGTTGACACACTTTGGAGGGAAACTTTTTATTAGCAGGGTAAAGGGGGGGACCCCCAGACTGCCGTGTTTTTGTATACTTAGACCAAGTGGGGGGTGGGGGAACCCGGGGAGCACAGGCTCAATGCGCATACGTGACTCACAAAAGCATCACTGGCCTAGAAAGGGGATCAACTATGTAAAACTATGGGGGTATATAATACTCAGACAAATATACAATAAAGGGGATCAGAACTATGCTGACACCACAATCGCCCAGTTCCATCAAGTGGCATTTCTCAGAAGAAATATGATGTTGCGGGCTCAGTTTTTGGGGGGGACCCTTGGATGGAGGTTTTCCCACTGGCTTACCGGTCCCCCTGAATAAATTTGAATTTTGCCCCTTTTAAAAAACAAATTTTTCATTTGAGTGACGGTCTTGTGGGGCCCCTCATTTATTTCCATACACTGAACCTTTTTATTCATTTTTATTTTTATTTCTCCTGAATTGTACATTTTTTTAGTGTTTGTGGGGGCTTGCTTCTTCTTCCCCTTCCCGGGAAATGGAGTTTGGTTTTTGTTATACATTTGCCTTGGGTTTTAGTAATTTTTATTTGTTTATTCGAAAATTTTGTAGCAAAAGGAACACACCACACCCCACCCCCACACACACCCACCACACCACACCACACACACACATAAGTAGGGGAAAGGGGGAAAAGTAGAGATGCAGGTCCCCATGCAGGGGGCCCGCCAAAAACCACCCAAAATTACAGAAAAAAATAAAGGGGGCAATGGCTAGTACAAACGTGACCCAGAGACACAGAGGGAAAGGCAATGGGGGGAGGAGAGGAGAGGTGGAGGACCCGGGGGGACACACAAAGACATCAAAAAGGAAAACAAGAGATTGAACCATCATCAAAGATATGGTGAGGAGAACATGACTAGATAATAATTTTCAAAGAACGGGGGTACTCGAAGGGAGAAATTGGGGGGGTCAAATGATTCTCAAGACAAAAAAGGTGCAGAACGAATCCTGCAAGCGAAACCTGGCTGAAGGAACATTAAAGGGGGTTCTAGACCGCAAAAAAAATAAAAGAATGCGCCCGAGGGAGAGGACACAGAAACGAAAGAAATACAAAAAATAAGGAGAGAGTCAGCGAGAAAACCCAGACCGGGGACAGCAACAAGCCAAACAAACAAGACCCCCTCAGAATCCCCCAGTAAACACGTATCCCAATCAAACCACAATACGTGAAGATTGAGACACTTATGGCATATGGGAAACTTTATTCGGGAAAGTTTTTGCCACACAGTGGCTTCATCAGTCCAATACAAAGAGGAAGGGTAAAGGGGGGGGGTATGAGGTAATCGTCCCCAACCCGGATCGTGTGTTTAGTCCCTCAATCTTTTAAATGTACATATGGGCCGTAACGTGGTTAATACTGTGTGAGGTGAGGTGAAGCAGGGGAGGCGGGGTCTAGTGGTTTTCCATCCCTATCGAAGTAGGGCTTGTCCAAAGGTTGAACAAGTGTTGAAAATTCTTTGTAACAAGATCCTGATGCTCGTGTCTGACAGTTTGTGAATGGTTTGAAAAACCGACAAGTTGAAGATTGAGACACTTATGCAGCATATGGGAATCTTTATTCAGGAAACGTTTCGCCACACAGTGGCTTCATCAGTCCAATACAAAGATTAAGGCGTAAGGAGAGGAGGAGTATGAGGTAATCAGTCCCTCAACCTGGAGTCGATGTGTTCAGTCATGGGATCATGTTACAAAGAATTCTTCAACACTTGTTCAACCTTTGGACGAAGACCTACTTCGACTAGTGGATGGTACCACTATGACCCCGCCTCCGCCTGCTTCACCTCACCTCACTACAGTATATAAGCCACGTCTACGGCCCTATACTGTACATTCTACAAGATTGATGGACTGAACACATCGACTCCAGGTTGAGGGACTGATTACCTCATACTCCTCCTCTCCTTACGCCTTCCTCTTTGTATTGGACTGATGAAGCCACTGTGTGGCGAAACGTTTCCTGAATAAAGATTCCCATATGCTGCATAAGTGTCTCAATCTTCAACTTGTCGGTTTTTCAAACCATTCATCACAAACCACAATACACACTCACAGCCCCCACCCCACACTATACAACAGAATCTCACAACACTCTGCTGGATCTGCCACTCCCTCAATCCCCATAAACCCCCCAGAATACAGTGTTAGAGAGGAAAGTGAAGATAAGGTACATCAACGCTGATGGAATAATGAATAAGTGGGAGGAGTGGCACGAAAGAATCAGAGGCATCACTGGACATCATAGCTCTCACAGAAACCAAGCTCACAGGAATGATAACAGATGCCATCTTTTCAGCAGGATATTAGATCCTGAGGAAAGACAGAGGGAACAGAGGGGGCGAAGGAGGGGCACTGCTCATCAAAAACCAATGGGATTTTGAGGAGTGGGAAAAATGAGACAGAGGAGAAGCAAGAATAAGAACACTTCAGTCTAGAGGTCCGAAGGTGGTAATTGCAGTGAACAGCAGGCGGCCAAGACAAGAATACGATGAGAGTAACAGAGCAATGGATGAAACACTGGCTTAAGTGGCCAGAAGGGCTCATGCGAGCAGGGCAAAGCTACTGATTGTGGGTGACTTCAATCACAAGGAAACTGACTGGGAGAACCTGGAGCCACATGGGGGCCCAGAAGCGTGGAAGGGCTAAGATGATGGAGTGGTACTGGGAAACCTCATATATCAACACATAAGGGACACTACCAGAGAGAGGAGAGGACGAACCAGCAAGATTCGATCTAGTATTCATCTTGAGTAATGCAGATATCGAGGACATCACATATGAAAGACCCCTTCGTGGCCAGTGACGACGTGGTTCTGAGGTTCGACAACACAGTAAAGCTACAGGTGGAGAGAGAAGCAAGAAGGGCAGGGTAAATGAAGCAAACTGCAAGAGAAGGGACTACGCAGGTATGAAGAACTTCCTGCACGAGGTTCAGTGGGACAGAGAACTGGCAGGGAGGTCAGTAAATGAGATGATGGAATATGCGACAACATTATGCAAGGAAGCTGAAGAGAAACTTGTACCCAAGGGTAAGAGAAATAATGAGAAGGCCAGGATAAGCCCTTGGTTCACCCAAAGGTGTAGAAAGGCCAAAACCAAGTGTGCTAGAGAATGGAAGAAGTATAGAAGGCAAAAGACCCAGGAGAATAAGGAGAGCAGTCGTAGAGCCAGAAATGAAGATGCAAAGGTAAGAAGGGAGGCCCAATGACAATATGAAAATGACATAGCAGCGAAAGCCAGATCTAACCCGAAGCCACATCAAGAGGAAAACAGCAGTCAAGGACCAGGTAATCAGGCTGAGGAAGGAAGGAAGGGAGATCACAAGAAACGACCAAGAAGTATGTGAGGAGCTCAACATGAGACTCAGAGAAGTATTCACAGAGGGGACAGAAAGGACTTAAAGATGGAAGGGTGGTGCACACCAAGTGTTGAACACAATACGTACAACCGAGGAGGAAGTGAAGAGGCTGCTAAGCGATCTAGATACCTCAAAGGCGATGGGGCCGGACAACATCTCTCCATGGGTCCTGAGAGAGGAAGCATAGATGCTATATGTACCACTAACAACAATCTTCAACACATCTATCGAAACAGGGCGACTACCTGAGGTATGGAAGAGAGCAAATGTAGTCCCAATTTTTTAAAAAGAAGACAGACATGAAGCATTAAGCTACAGACGGTGTCACTAACATGTATAGTATGTACAGTTATAGAGAAGATTATCAGGAGGAGAGGAATGAGCTTACCAACGACAACCAGCACAGTTTCAGGGGCGGGAAATCCTGTGTCACAAACATACTGGAGTTCTATGATGGGGTGACAACAGTAGGACAAAAGAGAGGGTGGGTAGATTGCGTTTTCTTGGACTGTAAGAAGGCTTTTGATAGTTCCACACAAGAGATTAGTGCAAAAGCTGGAGTACCAGGCAGGTATAACAAGGAAGGCAATGCAATGGATCAGAGAATACCTGACAGGTAGGCAACAACGAGTCATGGTGAATGACGAGGTGTCAGAGTGGGCGCCTGTGACGAGTGGGGTTCCACAGGGGTCAGTCCTAGGACCGGTGCTGTTTCTGGTATATGTAAACGACATAACGGAAGGAATAGACTCAGAAGTGTCCTTGTTTGCAGATGATGTGAAGTTAATAAGAAGAATTCAATCGGATGAGGACCAGGCAGAACTATAAAGGAATCTAGACAGGCTGCAAGGGTGGTTCAGAAACTGGCTTCTGGTTTCAGCCCGTCCAGGAGCAAAATCATGAGGATTGGAGAAAAGCAAAGAAAACCGTAGATAGAGTACAGTCTAGGGAGGCCAGAGACTACAGACCTCCCTCAAGAAAAGGATCTTGGGGTGAGTATAACACCGGACACATCTCCTGAGGTGCGCATAAACCAAATAACTACTGCAGCATATGGGCGCCTAGCAAACATAAGAATAGCATTCCGACATCTAAATAAGGAATCGTTCAGGACCCTGTACACTGTGTATGTAAGGATCATACTGAAGTATGCAGCACCAGTTTGGAACCCACACCCAGCTAAGCATGTAAGGAAATTAGGGAAAATGCAAAGTTTTGCAACAAGACTAGTCCTGGAGCTAAGCATGTCCTACAAGGAGAGGTTAAGGGAAATGAACCTGACAACACTGGAGGACAGGAGGGATATGGGGATATGATAACGACATATAAAATTCTGAGAGGAATCGACTAGGTGGACAGACAGGATGTTCCAGAGATCGGACACGCCAACAAGGGTGTTACAAAATGCGATATCTATAAAGTATAGACACCTCCAGAGAATACTAGAAGGTCAACCCATTGATCCCCCTCTAGCATCTAGCCCGTTTCTAATTTTATAACAGTTTGTCAGAAAGTATTCTGATCCAGTTATCCTTTAAAATTGAGGTAAAATTTAATAGTGCTTTAGAATTGCAACTGGTAGGATACTGACTAACGAGATGAAAATTGATAAGTTGTCTAGGTTGTCTAGGCGGACAAAATCAGAGTAAATGAATTTGTTATAATTAAGGATATATAAACTCGTACACTTCTCTTGTAGTGCAAAAGTTAAATTGTACATATAGTAGTATAGTGCTGAAGCTACATTTTGTAACAGTACGACTCACAAGTACCGTTTGTAATGCCTATTTACAAGGCAGGTGACAGGTCCTTAGCTTCGAACTATAGACCAATAACCCTTACCTCCATAGTGGGAAAATTTATGGAATCAATAATTGCCGAAGCAATTTGTAGTCATCTTGAAAGGCATAATAAATTGATTAATGAATCTCAGCACGGTTTTACAAAGGGGCGTTCAGGAAGGATGTCGGAAAGACTGGTTTGGTAATAGAGTTGTGGACGAGTGGAATAAACTCTCGAGTACTGTCATAGAAGCTAAGACGTTCTGTTGTTTTAAAAATAGGTTGGATAAATACATTAGTGGGTGTGGGTGGGTGTAAGTTGGACCTGACTAGCTTGTGCTACTAGGTCGGATGCCGTGGTCCTCCCTTAAGTGAATGCGACTGACCTGACTAGATCAAGGCATTAGTTTAAGCCGGTGGGAGAATTGGACCTGCCTCGCATGGGCCAGTAGGCCTGCTGCAGTGTTCCTTCTTTCTTATGTTCTTACAAAAATACTAGCATATACAAGTTGTTCAGTATGTCTCAGTAAGACTATTATTATCATTATTATTATCATCACTGGGAAGCGCTAAACCGGTAGGATTGTACAGCGCCTGTGGAGGGCAGGGGATGGACTTAAGCAGTGACTAAGTGTCATCAAATAATCAATCTTCTTGATCAACAACACAATCAAAACAGCTTGCTTGAACAATGTGATGAACCATTAGCCAAACAACAATCACGTAACAGGCAGCAGCACAGTGTCAGGAACAAGGAGACAAAATAACGACTCTAACTGTGGACCATCAGCAAATCCGCCATGAAAGTCACAAAACTCCCTTAATACTGAATCTAAGTTCAGTATAACCAAATCCCCGACTACGACGGTGCATAGATGCCACACAAAATAGGTCAGAAGCTTTTACCTGGGACCTGCGTTGACTTAGAGTGTCGGTACGACACACTACCTCAGCAAAACGTCAAAAATCACTAAATCTGAACAATGCTCTGTGAATAGAGTTACACAGAGTTACAAGATATATGTTTTCACTCACCAACGAAATCATACTTTACCAAACGCAGATTAAATACAGACAGAGACGAGAGGATGCTTCCAGACTAGGCAGATGTAGAGAGCGGTGCTTGTCCACATGACCAGCTACTAAAGAGCCTCACATCAGGTGATATCATGTGACTCTCCCTTGGTACTGCCGAAATGCTGGCAGGTAAACAAGCGAGCTGATAGTTAGCTAAGCAAATTACCAATGCAGACAGCCAACCACAACTCTGAAACAGCGACACAGTGAAGTGAAAACGTTACATCCTACCTAATGACTTAACTAAGTCAAATAATGATAAATGCAAGATATTTTTATTTTAGCAATTAATGAAAATATCAGCAATATATAATTATATGAAAAGGTAATATATATAAATATACATATGTACATTGTGTCCCTTATCAGGAGCGCAACAAAGGGGTCACAGTTGGAAGTTGAAGACTCAGATGAATCACAGGATGTTAGAAAGCATTTTTTTTCAGTCATAGGTTGTCAGGAAATGGAATAGTCAGGAGAGTGATGTAGTGGAGACAGATCCATACATAGCATTTAAGAAAGAGGTGCGATAAAATTCATGAAGCAGGGAGAGTGTGACTAGTAGCGACCATGAAGAGGCGGGGCAGGAGCTGTGACTCGACCCCTGCAACCACAACTAGGTGAGCACACACACACACAGTCACTCAGCCACTAACCCCTTGTCACAATTAAATCAAGAAATGTTCTCTTTTACACATTTTAACAAACTCTTCCCCCCCTCCTTTAGTTCCCCTTCATCTGTCCCTTTCTTTCCCTTTTGTCATCCTCTCTCTCTCTCTCTCTCTACCTCCCCTCAGCACCTCCCTCAGCACCTCCCTCAGCACCTCCCTCAGCACCTCCCTCAGCACCTCCTCAGCACCTCCCTCACACCCTCCTCAGCACCTCCCTCAGCACCTCCCTCAGCACCTCCCTCAGCACCTCCCTCAGCACCTCCCTCAGCACCTCCCTTAGCACCTCCCTCAGCACCTCTTACTCAGCACCTCTTACTCAGCGTCTTGGCAGAGGGGAAGAATACAGAACCTCTGCTCCTTTCATGCCTCTCAATAAGCTGACTGAATGTAGCTTCCCCAGCTCTCCTTCCCCCCCTGTCCCACTCTTCCCCTACATCTTCCCCTGCATCCCCCACCTCTCCCCCTGCAGCTTCTTAATAATTATTCTCTCCCCCCCCTCCCTCCGGTGCACGCCACTCCCTCCCTCTCTGCAAGCCTTCACATATCTTCCTGTCCACCTCACTCCACCAGGCTTCCCCCCCTCTCTCCCTCACTCCCTCCCTCTCTCCTTCACTCTCTCCCTCTCTCCCACACTTCCTCCCTCCCTGCACATTTAATATTCCATCTACTAAATACCTACCACCAACTCTGTCTGTTCTTCTTCGTTATATACAATCAAAGAACCATCTAATACACCAGACATCTTACAGATGGTTCACTAATACACTAGGCGTCTCACAGATGGTTCACTAGCATGTTTTACCACCCATACATTTCAACACTTTGTAAAGCGATTAAACCAACTTAAGAAAGAGACGGTATACAAATATATATATGTATATATATATATTTATAATATATAATATATATATATATAATATATATTATATATATATATATATTATAGTATGTATATATATATATATATGTAATTCAACAAGTCGGCGTCTCCCACGAGCAGGGTGACCCAAGAGAAAGAAAATCCCAAAAAGAAAATACTTTCATCATCATTCAACACTTTCACCTCACTCATCACATAATCTACTGTTTTTGCAGAGGTGCTCAGAACACAACAGTTTAGAAGTATATACGTATAAAAATACACAATATATCTCTCCAAACCCAATATCCAAACCTCCTTAGAGTCAGCATTGTCTTCCCATACTAATATATATATATATATATATATATATATATATATATATATATATATATATATATATATAATATATATATATATATATATATATTATATATATATATTATATATATATATATATATATATATAAAAACCTAGACTAACAAGTGAAAAAAAACCATGATAATGGAAATAAGTGGGCATTAAAGTCAGTATTTTTTTAAATTTCATGTAAAGTTGAACGAGGCACAATTTGCACAGTAGTCAAGGAAGCGCTGCAGTAGCAGGCCATGCGAAGTGGGCGGATAAACTGTGGTGGGTCACGAACTCTTCATTCTTAACATTCGTGGTGAGCAAAATGTCGGTTCTTCGTAACAGTCTATGTGGCTGTGTCTCTGGTTCTCCTTTCCTGGTCTAATAGAACTCTACACAGCCGCACCTTCCTTTCCTAACGCCTGGGAATATAACCGGCTTTGTGTTCTGCCCAAATTCTCAGCCAATCAGCTTGTTACTTTCCCAAGGCATCACCTGGGTTTTCGTGGCTTCCTCAAGCTGACGTTGTCCTTCAGCTGCGAAGTTCCGGCTACTGGTTTTCTATGTCTGTACACCGAAGATTTTTCAGAACTACCTCTTAGTTCTTAGTTATTAGATCTAAAAGTAACTTCTAAAGATTGCTTCCCCAGCCTGTTAGGAGCAAGACACCAGCTCCAGTATTCTTTTTTCCCCTCCAAGTCTTAATAAGGACGACTCCATTCCATTACTCTGCATCTGTCATCTTCCCCAGTATCCCCACCTGCTCTTCACCATGTCCAGTCCTCCACCATGTCCAATTCTCTACCACGTCCAGTACTCCACTACCTTAATGCTCCTCATCCACCAACATCTTCAGTTCTCCAAGACATCAACTGCCATTTTAAAAAAGAAATCCTTCCGTCCTTTCAGTGTTCCAAAACCGCCTCCACCCATCCAACTCTACCCTACTACTATCCCAATCCTCCATCACAAGATCAAGACCAAGAGAGTTTAGGTAAGACCCCATGTGGGGTGAGCTGGGAAGACGGGACAGACGAAGAATAACGTTGGAGAGGAGTGTCTACAGTCGTAGAGAAAGTGCCAGGGCTAAAACCAGCAGCTAGGCGCTCGTAGGATAGAATGGAGAAACAGGAGGTTGCTCGCAGGCAAACTTAACAATTCCAGCACCGAGGCTTTTGTAGAGCTCAGTGCAGGTCATGGTGTCTGCGTTAGTTGGAGAAGTGTAGAAGGTAAAGTTTTCCCATGAGGGTATACTGGAGCCAACAACAATTTCTTCTTCGGAAGTGGATTCGGTGGGCGAGTCTTCAACGGAGCTGCCAGGTGATGCTGGGTTGGCAGGAACAGTGGAGAGGTGTATTGGTGGTGTATCAACAGGTTGGGAGACGTGGGAGGCGGTGTTTCAGGCAGAATAAACAGCGCTGTCAGCGGTGGAAGTAGTTGTAGACGTTTCAGAAGCAGTTGCTTGGGCAGGAGACAGGTCTGCAGGTACAGTAAAGTTCACGACGTTGGAAAGGATCTTGAAGATGTCGGCTGAAGATGTGGAGTCAGGGAAATTGAAGGCATGCATGTTGTTCAGACGGAATAGTTTGTTAATGGTGGTGCTGAAAGTGCCGGGGTTTGCTGTATTTGCAAGGTGTGCATACACCATGCAGTACAGCACCTTGGAGGGAGCACCGTCAGGGAGTGGAGACAGGGAGTTGCTTGGCCAAGGTGTCTGTAGAGTGGCTTGTAGAATCTTGGTGGTGTCGGCTTGTAGTTTGGTTATAGCAGCGTATGTCGGTGAATTGGAGGTGTTCTTCTTCAAATCTTTTTTTTTTTCTTGGATATAATTTCTTTCCTGAGTGGGCACTTAGCTGCAAAGGTATGATGATTACCTGTGCAGTTAAGACATGTTGGAGCCGTAGTGATGGTGCAGGATCTGAATTCGTGTCCATCGTTCCCACATTTTGAACAGAACTTCTTATCCTTAATTGGAGTAACAGGTCCAGCAATGGAAGACGTGTGTGAAGCGTTCTGGTTCTATATATGGCTTGGGTGAATGTGGTAAAATGAGATGGCCAGACCGTCAGAGAGAGCTTGGGCAGCCATGGAGATGTCTGAGAAAGTGATTTTTTCATTGATGAGGCGTTAGGAATCTTGGTGATGTTGTTTAACGAGGCTCAAATGTTTTGTTCCTCTATAGATGTCTTCAGTGCTTCAGCTGAGAGAGATGTGACGATCTTGTTAAGCCCTTTCAAAAAGATGGATCGTTTTGCCTTGAAGGATGGAGACGGGGATATGGTGAATTGTCGTGTTTGTAGGGTCTTGATTGAAGAGTCGTCCATGAGTTTTGATGCTACAGTATCGTTAGTACAGACGACAATAAAGGAGTCCTTCAGCGAGTGGATTGCCATAAATTTAACCTGCAAACAGGTCCTTATTGCGGTAGCTAAAGCCACTTGCTGGCTTGATTTTCACACGATGTTACAAAAAACGCGATTCTAAAAGCTTAGAGATCTCCAGTGAATACTAGAAAGACTGCCCTTCTAGCATCCAGCCTGTTACTGGGTTTTCGTAACAAGTAGTCAGTATCCTTGTCCAATTATCCATTAGAATTCAGTATGATTTAATAGTGCTTCAGGATTACAACTGGTAGGCTACTAACTAGAGAAATTAAAATTTAATAAATTTATTAAGTCTAGAGGTATATTATCAAAGTAAATTAAATTAAATTAATCACAATAATCAAAATAATATCACTTCTCTCGAGTACAATATTATTGTGCTGAAAGCACATATCACATTTATAATTCTTAAGTACCGTCTGGTACATTAACATTTAATAAGATATTACAAATATGTACAAGTAATTTTGTGTGTATGTGTGTAAGTGCTCTAAGTAGTTTGCTATGTCTCACGACTCGACTAGACTTAAACAAGTGACTGACAAAGTCCTCAAATAAACTAACTTCTTGACCAACTGGCTATCAGAACAGTCTGCTTGAACAATAAAAAGAATGCTAAGCCCAATAGCAATATAACAAGCAACTGCGACATGGAATCAGGAACAAGGAGATAATATAACGACACTAAGTAGGGACCATCAGCAGATCCTCCACAAGTCACAAAACTCCCATACTACTGAATCTAAGTTCAGCATAAGAAAATCCCGACTGTGACAATACACAGATACCAGTACAAATTAGGCCAGAAGCTACAGCTCAGGACCTGAGTTACTCAGAGTGTCTATGCGACACACAACCTCAGTACAACGTCGAAAATCACTAAGTCTATACAATGTTCTGTGAACAGAGTTCTACAGAACTAACAAGAATAATGAGACAGACAATCTGTCCAACCACCAAGAGAGTCTAGACCAGACTGAATACTTCAGGCGAGGTGAGGACACCCCCCCTCGATCACGTGATAACTCCGTGGGTCGCTGCCCAGCAAGAAGCCGGCAGTCTAACAAGCCACAAGCGATAATTACAGTAGTTAGACAATCAAGACTTGAACTGAGCACATAATATGTAACATCCTACCTAACCAAAGGAAGCTAAGTCAAATAATAATATAAAGCAATACATTTACGATTTAGCTATTATCGCAAATATAAGCAGTATAAAATTATATGAAAAGATAATAATTATATATATACATAATAATCATTGCAACCCATTCAGGGGTTGCAACACACGATGCCACAGTATTGTGAGGAGGAGGAGGAGGAGGTGGCGCTTGTAGGATATAAATTCCCCTCCATAGGGGAGATCGAAGGGAGACTTCTTGAGAGTACAGCGACTGTGTCTTGCCAGTAGCAAGGTCAGCAGTGGAATCTCCCTCCATCACTAATACACCTACATTCTCACTGTGCTATCCCCACCAGTTCACCATCATCAAACCCATGCCACCTCTACCAGCCAACCACCATCATCACAATCCCTACCCCTACCAGACCTCTACCACCCCCACTATAACCCCCACTAAACCACCATCACTACCCTCTCTGTACCACCATCGCCACCCCCACAATACCACCATCACCACCCCCACTACACCACCATCGCCACCCCCACTATACCACCATCACCATCTCTACCGTCCAACACCACTACCAGTCCTCCATGTTTTACTGGCATCATTATCCACAAATTTCTTTGATCTTTGGGAAAGATTTTACTCAAAACTCGTTATTCATTCAGTTTTCATGTCATCATTATAAAGGACCAAATTATATCCGACAAGATATATATATAATGTTGTGGTTCAGTTGGTGTTTGGGGCAGAAGGTCATCACATAGACTGGCGGTGACTTTGGTGTCGCCTCAACTCCATTCACAAGCGCTAATACCAAAATTGTGAGGAAATAAGCGGGAGCTTGAGCCCAGTGAGCGGCTTAGATATTGTTGCCACCCGCCAGATTAGTTCACGCTCTAATACATCTTAATGTTAACATGTGTTAGTCGCCAGACACCTCTCCAATCATCTAATGTTTCTCCGCGAGCCTGGCACAGGTGCCAACACCAGACAGTCACAGACATGTCTCAATACCTTAACTAGACCCCTCACAGACACCTGTGACACAGGTGTTAACACCTTAGTTAACTTGTCCCTCACACACACACACGTGCGCGTACTCGCTCGCTCACGCATGTATACACATGCGACCCTATATGAGCATATATATGTGTTGTACTCAAAGAACACAGTCATATGACTGTTTCACGCCAGAGTCGCACACACATGCACACACAGAGGTGTCCCTGTTAGTAGATGATGTGAAATTAACGAAAAGAATACAAGCAGGAGTAGATCAGGAAAGACTTGAAATAGATCTGGACATATGCAAAGTTATGAAAATCGGAGGACATAGACCTTTGCTCACTCCGTGAAGGATCTCGGGGTGAGCTTAGTTTCGAGCATATCACCTGAGGTACACATCAGCCATACATCCGCTGCACCAAACGCGTGACTGGCAAATTTTAGGGAAAGTTTTCGGGAATATTAACAAGGAGGCATTCAGGACCTTATACACGGCATATGTCAGGCCCGTCCTGGAGTAAGCAGTGCCAGTATGGAACCCATATCTGGTAAACCATTTAAAGAGGCTGGAAAAAATGCAAACGTTTGCAACATAACTCTACTTAAGCTTTCTCATGTATCGTGGGCTTCCTTGAGGGTTTGCTTCACCAGGACTGGGCTATACAGCGGTATATATACATGCATATACAAAGGCGGAGCGACCTTTCCCATTCCAGAGAGAGAACTTCCCAGAGAGACACGACGCCTCGTACATAATGTGTAATCCCCTTCAAGAGATTATATGATGGAGTGTGTGTTCGTGGTGTGTGCGAGTTCGTATGGTAACTGGTGTTAGTTACCATTTTGTCCTAGGCACATGTCGATTAGACACTAGGCCTGTTGTTGTTGTTGTGTGTGTGTGTGTTAGTTACCATTTTGTTATAGGCACATGTCGATTAGACACTAGGCCTGTTGTATATGCGTGTGTGTGTGTGTGTGTGTGTGTGTGTGTGTGTGTGTGTGTGTGTGTGTGTGTGTGTGTGTGTGTGTGTGTGTGTGTGTGTGTGTGTGTGTGCTGAGGTGTGTGTGGTGTGTTAGTGTGTGTGTGTGTGTATGTGTGTGTGTGTGTTAGTGGTGTGTGTGTGGTGTGTGTGTGTGGTGGTGTGTGTGTGTGTACTCACCTAATTGTGGTTGCAGGGGTCGAGACTCAGCTCCTGGCCCCGCCTCTTCACCGACCGTGCGTAGTTGTGTACGCAGATGTCGAGTCGTAGCTCCTGGCTCTGGTCATGTATGTGTATGTGTGTGTGTGTGTGTGTGTTTGTGTGTGTGTGTGTGTGTGTGTGTGTGTGTGTTGTGTGTGTGTGTGTGTGTTGTGTGGTATGTGTGTGTGTGTGTGTTTTTGGGGTGTTTGGTTGGGTGCGACAGCGTAGTGTGGGTGGATGGCGGCGGAATATTAGTAACAGCATAACCTGTCACACTACAGTTTTACCTCCACTAATGAAATAAATCCATTTACCAGTGTGTGAGGGGACACGGCTGCCGGCTCCTTCATCACACCAGCACAGTGTGTGAGGGGACAAGGCTGCCGGCTCCTTCATCACACCAGCACAGTGTGTGAGGGGACACGGCTGCCGGCTCCTTCATCACACCAGCACAGTGGGGTGAGGGACACGGCTGCGGCTCCTTCATCACACCAGCACAGTGTGTGAGGGGACACAGGCTGCCGGCTCCTTCATCACACCAGCACAGTGTGTTGAGGGGACACGGCTGCCGGCTCCTTCATCACACCAGCACAAGTGTGTGAGGGGACACGGCTGCCGGCTCCTTCATCACACCAGCACAGTGTGTGAGGGGGACACGGCTGCCGGCTCCTTCATCACACCAGCACAGTGTGTGAGGGGACACGGCTGCCGGCTCCTTCATCACACCAGCACAGTGTGTGAGGGGACACGGCCTGCTGGCTCCTTCATCACACCAGCACAGTGTGTGAGGGGACACGGCTGCCGGCTCCTTCATCACACCAGCACAGTGTGTGAGGGGACACGGCTGCCGGGCTCCTTCATCACACCAGCACAGGGGTGGAGGGGACACGGCTGCCGGCTCCTTCATCACACCAGCACAGTGTGTGAGGGGACACGGCTGCCGGCTCCTTCATCACACCAGCACAGTGTGTGAGGGGACACGGCTGCCGGCTCCTTCATCACACCAGCACAGTGTGTGAGGGGACACGGCTGCCGGCTCCTTCATCACACCAGCACAGTGTGTGAGGGGACACGGCTGCCGGCTCCTTCATCACACCAGCTGACGTATTTCCTATTCATTAGGATTATAATGGGAATCGCACCGCCTTTGTTACTCTCCGCACTGTCTCTTTTTCTTAAAAAGGTCGCCGAATTTTTCGTGCTGTGGCGAAATTGTGGGACAAGCTAGAACGGAGAGAGAGAGTTATGAACACATTTAGGCCAGATGAGAATGTTAAATCTGGGTCGGTCTTGTACTGCTCTAGTACCATACAGGAGAAACTCACACTAAACATTAATATTATTACTGCAATTATTATTATAACTATTACTACTACTACTCTTATTATTATTAATATTTAATACGATTATTATTATCATTATTATTATATGAGGGAAAACGAGGGTCACAGAGGTCACAGAGGTCACAGAGCGCCTGGGGATTCTAGGTGATGTGGTTTGTTTATATAGGGTTGGTAGCTCCAGTTTCTTGGATCAAGATCCCTTCACAGCATCAAGGAAGTTTCACTTAATACTATAAGAGCCGGTTGTCTGTCAGGTTTTCTGTCCCAGGTCAGTACTCCTGGGACACCCCTTACCCAGGTCAGCACTCCTGGGACACCCCTTACCCAGGTCGGCACTCCTGGGGCACCCCTTACCCAGGTCAGCACTCCTGGGACACCCCTTACCCAGGTCAGCACTCCTGGGACACCCCTTACCCAGGTCAGCACTCCTGGGACACCCCTTACCCAGGTCAGCACTCCTGGGACACCCTTACCCAGGTCAGCACTCCTGGGACACCCCTTACCCACGTCAGCACTCCTGGGGCACCCCTTACCCAGGTCAGTACTCCTTGAACACCCCTTACCCAGGTCAGCACTCCTGGGACACCCCTTACCCAGGTCAGCACTCCTGGGACACCCCTTACCCAGGTCAGCACTCCTGGGACACCCCTTACCCAGGTCAGCACTCCTGGGACATCGCTTACCCAGGTCAGCACTCCTGGGACACCCTTTACCCAGGTCAGCACTCCTGGGACACCCTTACCCAGGTCAGTACTCCTGGGACACCCCTTACCCAGGTCAGCACTCCTGGGACACCCCTTACCCAGGTCAGCACTCCTGGGACACCCCTTACCCAGGTCAGCGCTCCTGGGACACCCCTTACCCAGGTCAGTACTCCTGGGATACCCCTTACCCAGGTCAGCACTCTTGGGACACCCTTTACCCAGGTCAGTACTCCTGGGACACCCCTTACCCAGGTCAGTACTCCTGGGACACCCCTTACCCAGGTCAGCACACCTGGGACACTTCTTGCCCAGGTCAGCACTCCTGGGACACCCCTTACCCAGGTCAGTACTCCTGGGATACCCCTTACCCAGGTCAGCAATCCTGGGACACCCCTTACCCAGGTCAGTACTCCTGGGACACCCCTTACCCAGGTCAGCGCTCCTGGGACACCCCTTACCCAGGTCAGCACTCCTGGAACACCCCTTACCCAGGTCAGCACTCCTGGGACACCCCTTACCCAGGTCAGCACTCCTGGGACACCCTTTACCCAGGTCAGCACTCCTGGGACACTCTTTAAACAGGTCAGCACTCCTGGGACATCCCTTACCCAGGTCAGCACTCCTGGGACACACCTTACCCAGGTCAACACTCCTGGAACACCCCTTACCAAGGTCAGCACTCCTGGGACACCCCTTACCCAGGTCAGCGCTCTTGGGACACCCTTTACCCAGGTCAGCACTCCTGGGACACCCCTTAACCAGGTCAGCACTCCTGGGGCACCCTTACCCAGGTGAGTACTCCTGGAACACCCCTTACCCAGGTCACCACTCCTGGGACACCCCTTACCCAGGTCAGCACTCCTGGGACACTCCTTACCCAGGTCAGCACTCCTGGGACACCCTTTACCCAGGTCAGCACTCCTGGGACACTCTTTAAACAGGTCAGCACTCCTGGGACATCCCTTACCCAGGTCAGCACTCCTGGGACACACCTTACCCAGGTCAACACTCCTGGGACACCCCTTACCCAGGTCAGCACTCCTGGGACACCCCTTACCCAGGTCAGCACTCTTGGGACACCCTTTACCCAGGTCAGCACTCCTGGGACACCCCTTAACCAGGTCAGCACTCTTGGGGCACCCCTTACCCAGGTCAGCACTCCTGGGACACCCCTTACCCAGGTCAGCACTCCTGGGACACCCCTTACCCAGATCAGCACTCCTGGGACACCCCTTACCCAGATCAGCACTCCTGGGACACCCCTTACCCAGGTCAGCACTCCTGGGACACCCATTACCCACGTCAGCATTTACCTGGGACACCCCTTACCTAGGTCAGCACTTCTGGGACACCCTTACCCAGATCAGCACTCCTGGGATACCCTTTATCCAGGTCAGTACTCATCTGGGACACCCCTTACCCAGGTCAGTACTCCTGGGACACCCCTTACCCAGGTCAACACTCCTGGGACACCCCTTACCCAGATCAGCACTCCTGGGACACCCCTTACCCAGGTCAGCACTCCTGGGACACCCCTTACCCAGGTCAGCACTCCTGGGACACCCCTTACCCACGTCAGTACTCCTGGGACACCCCTTACCCAGGTCAGTACTCCTGGGATACCCCTTACCCAGGTCAGCACTTCTGGGACACCCCTTACCCAGGTCAGCACTCCTGGGACACCCTTACCCAGGTTCAGCACTCCTATTTGGGGCACCCCTTACCCAGGTCAGCAATCTTGGGACACCCTTTACCCAGGTCAGTACTCCTGGGACACCCCTTACCCAGGTAGCACACCTGGGACACCCCTTACCCAGGTCAGCTCTCTTGGGACACCCTTTGCCCAGGTCAGCACTCCTGGGATACCCCTTACCCAGGTTAGCTCACCTGGGACACCCCTTACTCAGGTCAGCACTCCTTGGACACCCCTTACCCAGGTCAGTACTCCTGGGACACCCCTAACCCAGGTCAGTGCTCCTGGGACACCCGTTACCCAGGTCAGTACTCCTGGGACATCCCTTACTCAGGTCAGCACACCTGGGACACCCCTTACCCAGGTCAGCACTCCTGGGACACCCCTTACCCAGGTCAGTACTGGGACACCCCTTACCCATGTCAGTACTCCTGGGACACCCCTTACCCAGGTCAGCACTCCTGGGACACCCCTTACTCAGGTCAGCACTCCTGGGACACCCCTTACCCAGGTCAGTACTCCTTTGACACCTCTTACTCAGGTCAGCACTCCTGGGACACCCCTTACACAGGTCAGCACTCCTGGGACACCCTTTACTCAGGTCAGCTCTCCTTGGACACCCCTTACCCAGGTCAGCACTACAGGGACACCCCTTACCCAGGCCAGTAGTCCTGGGACGCCCCTTACCCAGGTCAGTACTTCTGGGATACCCTTTACCCAGGTCAGCAGTCCTGGGACACCCCTTACCCAGGTCAGCACTCCTGGGACACCCCTTACCCAGGTCAGCACTCCTGGGACACCCTTTACCCAGGTCAGCACTCCTGGGACACCTTTACCCAGGTAAGTACTCCTGGGACACCCCTTACCCAGGTCAGCACTCCTGGGGCACCCCTTACCCAGGTCAGCACTCTTGGGACACCCCTTACCCTGATCAGCACTCCTGGGACACCCCTTACCCAGGTCAGCACTCCTGGGACACCTTTTACCCACGTCAGCACTCACCTGGGACACCCCTTACCTAGGTCAGCACTTCTGGGACACCCTTACCCAGATCAGCACTCCTGGGATACCCTTTATCCAGGTCAGTACTCACCTGGGGCACCCCTTACCCAGGTCAGTACTCCTGGGACACCCCTTACCCAGGTCAGCACTCCTGGGACACCCCTTACCCAGATCAGCACTCCTGGGACACCCCTTACCCAGATCAGCACTTCTGGGACACCCTTTACCAGGTCAGCACCCACATTGAACACCCCTTACCCAGGTCACCACTCACCTGGGACACCCTTTACCCAAATCACCACTCACCTGGTGCACCCCTTGCCCAGGTCACAGTGACCTTGTTATTCCTCTCGACCTGGTGGTAATATCGACCTGGTGATAGCATTGACCTGGTGGTACCATCGACTTACTGGTCGTCTACCTGGTACCCTCGACCTGGAGACAGAACAAGTCGTCGACCTGGCACCATCGACCAAGTAATGTCATCGTACCATTACCCTTATTAACTGTGTATTTTACTGCTGTAATCACCTTAAGCGTCACCAAAGGGATTATAGTTGCTGGTTATTACAATTTTATATAACAATGAAATACGACGCTGCTGCACACTGTATTAATCTCTGAGTTATATATGTGTGTATATATATATATATATATATATATATATTTATATATATATATATATATATATATATATATATATATATATATATATATATATATATATATATATATATATATATATATTATATATATATATATATATATATATGTCGTGCCGAATAGGCAGAACTTGCCATCTTGGCTTAAATAGCAACGCTCATCCTGCCATATAGGACAAGTGAAAATTTGTGTATGCAATAATTTCGCCAAAATCATTCTGATTCTAACGAAAAAAATATATTTGATTGTGTTTGTTTAGTATTAAATTAGTGTAAACGTATTTAAAATATATTTAGTTGGGTTAGGCTAAAATAAATTGCTCTTGTTATAGTAATGTTAGGTAAGTTTTCTAAGATTCTTTTGGTGCAAAATTAAAAATTTTTACATTAACATTAATGAAAAAAATATATCGTTAAACGTATAAGAGAAAATTTCAAAAAGGACTTAATTTTAAACGAGTTCTTGCTAATTGACCAGTTTTACATATTCGGCACGACATATATATAAAATATAATATATATATATATATATATATATTATATTATATATATATATATATATTATATATATATATATATATATATATATACATATACATATATATATACATATATTGCGGTTGGAAACACTCTTCGCCGTCTCGTTGCCAAAGCAGAAGTAAGAAACATTCGCTAGAAGCTGCCAGTTTACTCCAGCCACACCAACTGGGCTTTGGGGTCCCTCTAGGCAGTGAAGTTGCAGCTCATGCGGCAAGGGCCTACATCAGAGACCTACCAGAAGACAAGGCCATAGTCAAACTTGATTTTAGAAATGCCTTTAATATGGTAAAGAGAGATGCTGTCTTGCCAGCTGTTCGGGATCGCTTCCCCCAGTCTTTTTCCGTTCATTTCAGCCGGCTACAGCAAACCCTCAATTCTTTTGTTTGGAGAACATGAAATTCTCTCATCAGAAGGTGTTCAGCAGGGTGACCCATTCGCTCCACTTCTCTTCTGCTTGGCAGTAAGAGAACTAACTTCCAGCCTACGCAGCGAGCTCAACATCTGGTACCTGGATGATGGCACTCTGGCAGGTACTGAAGAGTCCCTGGTAGGGGACCTACAACTGGTGAAAACACAGGGAGAAGACTTGGGACTCATCCTCAATCCCTCCAAGTGTGAAATCATCACAGCAAACCAGGAAATAATCAATGCTGTGCGAAGAATTCTCCCATAAGTCTCTACTACCACTCCGTCCAACAGTACTCTCTTGGGGGCACCGCTTGGTCACCAGGCCATCGACACAGTCCTCAAGGACAAATTGAATGACCTGATGAGAATGGAGGAGAGAATAAGCAATCTTGATGCCCATGATGCTCTGTATCTCCTCACAAGGTGCCTTACTATTCCAAGACTCACTTACTTCCTTAGGTGTGCACCCTCTTTTGACAACCCAACACTTGACGAATATGACGCACACCTGAGGTCAACCCTTAAGAAGGCACTGAACCTGTCACTAGAGGATCAGCAATGGGATCAGGCAACCCTCCCAGTACGACTGGGAGGTATAGGGGTGCCCAAAGCAACGCATGTTGCTTTACCTGCTTTTCTGTCTTCGTGTTTGGCTTCCAGTGCATTAGTCAAGAAGATTGTTCCCGAACGCTTGAGAGACATGGTAGGAGCTCAAGACCCCAGGTTTACTGAAGCAGCGATTCGGTGGGACACCCTTACAGATTCCTCCAGTAGACCAGCTCCTCCCAAAGAACACAAACAGTCCCACTGGGACAAACCGATCATGGAAAAAAATCGCCAACACAATGCTCTCCAACGCCTCAGGAAAGGACAAAGCTCGTCTCCTGGCAGTGAAGGCACCACACTCAGGAGATTTCCTGTTTGCTGTTCCGCTGTTCCCAATTCCTCCTTGGGCACTCGACTAGACCCACAGGCCATTCGGATTGGTGTTGCTCTTCGCCTAGCCGCCCCCATCCTCACCGAACATAGGTGTATTTGCGGCAGGGCGACAGCTGATCAATTCGGACTTCATGGTCTCGTGTGTCACACAGCAGAAGGGAAGTATGCCAGGCATGAGGAGGTCAATGACATCATAAAGAGAAGCCTCGCCACAGCCCGTTGCCCAGCTCAACGGGAACCCCAAGTGCAGAGGTCTGACGGAAGTCTAAAGCGTCCTGATGGAGCCACTATGCTACCTTGGAAGGATGGAATGCAGATTGCCTGGGACTACACATGTGCCGCCACATTGGCAGACACCTACTTGCCATACTCCGTAGTGGAATGGGGTGGAGCTGCCAGCCACAGGGAGACTCAGAAGATCCGCAAATATGAAGACCTTCCCCCTTGCTATAACTTCATTCCAATAGGGTCGGAGACCCTTGGAGCATGGGGCAAGTGTGCTCTAAAGTTCCTAATAGAGCTGGGTGAAAAGCTCGTCATAGAACAAAGGACCACAGGGCGAAACCCGCTTCCTCTTTCAGAGACTCAGTGTTGCGATCCAGAGAGGAAATGCCTGCAGCATTCTGGGCACGCGGCCCACCGCAGGGGAGCTGGACGAAGTATTCGAGATGTAGCTCTGAGTTGCCTATGTTGTTTTACTTTGTATCGTATTTTTGTGAATGTTTTGTCAATGTATTTTTGTCTTTAAATAAAATATATATATATAATATAGGGGGTGGTAGGATAAAATTCTCAAACAGCTTCAGGGAGAATCTTGAGTTTTCCCTGAAGCAAGTTTTATTCTTTTCTCTGAGGATGAGGGTCCCTATAACAGTTCTAAAGGTGGTACCTCCCTATATTTTTATATATATATATATATATATTATATATTATATATATATATATATATATATATAATATATATATTTATATATATATATATATATATATATATATATATATATATTATATATATATATCGGTGATACACACGTAACAACATGTACCGTATATGCCACCTTTATATCAACAAGGTATCTCTTAAATCTTCTGTACCATATTATGTAATAAAATATTCCTATTAGTAAAAAAAAATATATATCAAAAGATGGGGTGGTAGGGGAAGTGGAATATTCAAACGGCTTCAGGAAGAAATCCAAATATTTTTCCTTGAAGCCTTTTTATCCACTTCTCCGAGGCTATGGGTCCCACAATTTACACCAGAGGTGGACCCCAAGTATATATATATATATATATATATATATATATATATATTTATATATATATATATATATAATATATATATATATATATATATTATATATATATATATATATATATATATATATATATATATTATATATATATATATATATATATATATATATATATTTATATATTTATATATTATATATTATATATATAGGGAGGTACCACCTCTATAGCTGGACTGGGGACCCTCATCCTCAGAGAAGACAATAAACGTATCTCAGGGAAAACTCAAGGTTCTCCCCGAAGCTGTTTGAATATTCTCTTCTACTACCACCCCCTATATTTGATATTCTATGTGAACATTTATTGTTAAACAGAAAATATGTGCAGAAAAACACAAACACAAACACAAACATGAATACAATGGTACAATGTATTAAAGATCATGAATTTCCTCCAGCTCCTCCGAAGCCGGACGCGAGCCAAGTATGCAGCAAGCATTTCCCCTCTGGACGGCTACACTGAGGCGCTGGAACATGAAAGTGGCTGCCCTTGGGTCCTTGGTGGTGTCGATGAGTCAGGAACCCAATTCTTTGAGGAAACGTGTAGCATTTTTTCCCCATGATCCCAAGGTCTCTGATCCCACTGGGACAAATTGATACTGTTGGCTTATGTCCCTGTACTTGCCGATCTTGTACTCCTCCCTGTGGTCAGCAGCTCCTCCCTGTCGCCCAACACTGTGATGGATGTAGGTGTCAGCCAGTGTGGACACAGGTATAGTCCCATGCTAAGAGCCTGCCATTCTTCGAAGGATAGATGGTGATCCCGTCAGGGTGGTTTGCTGGGTTGTGGGTATTGTTGGCTGCTAGTGATCGGGGCTCCCTCTCGGCTGGGCATCCAGCTGTAGCAAGGGTTCTCTTTATGATGTCGTTGACCTCATTGTGTCTTGCATGCCAGCCCTTGGTTTTGGAACAGTTAAGACCATGTAGACTGTATTGGTCTGCTTGCACTTCACCGCAAATACACATATATTCTGTGTGAATTGGGGCAGCAAGGCGCAGAGTCACTGCAATACGGAGGGTCTTAGGGTCGAGTCGCCTTCCCATTACCGATATGGGAACTGTTTGGAGGAAGTCCCCGGAGTGAGGTGCGCTCACAGCCTGGAGACGGGCAGTCTTCCTCTCTGATGTTGCAGCCCTGAGAATGTTGGCAAGCACCTTTTCAGCGATCGGGCCATCCCAACTTGACTGTTTGTGAGCCAGTGCTGCACTAGGGTTTGGTGCATGAGCTGCAAGAGTTTCCCATTCAGTGATGGCACTGGCGTAGCTAGGGTCCTGTATTCCTGCTGAGTCACTGAGGTTATCAGGAAGAATTTGTCTTATCAACTCGTTTGATGTTATGGAAGAGGATAGGAAAGCTGGTAGAGCAATCTGGGAGGATCTGCGTACTCCTAGCCCCCCAAGCCTGACCGGAAGTGAGGCTTGCAACCATTGTCCATCTTCAAGGGAAAGATTCAGTACACTCTCTAGTAAGGTCTTTAGGAGAGAGTCATATTCCTTGAGTTTTGGACTGCTGAAGGCTGGGGAGCATCTTAGAAAGTAGGTAAGTTTTGGGATTGACAGGCACCTGGTGAGAAGGTAGAAGGCATCATGTGTGTCAGTGTCTTTCATCCTGCTTTCCATCGTCAGGAGGCCTGAGACTTTTTTTCTAGGATCAGACCGATGGCATTGGACCCAAGCGGAGCACCAAGGAGAGTACTATTGGCTGGGTCAATGGCTCGTGCTCCTGGTAAAACGGCGCTAATATTCTGAATCATCTGTTGATTGGTAGAAACTATTTCACATTTGGTGGGGTTTAAAGATAGGCCCAGGCTTTCTCCCATCTCTTCAATTTTACTGATGTCCTCTAGGAGAGATTCTGTTGTGCCAGCTAGGGTACCATCATCCAGGAACCAGATATTGAGCTCGCTGGAGAGTGCTTCTGTGACTTCCTTGATGACCAAACAGAATAGACAGGGGGCGAGAGGGTCCCCCTGTTGCACACCCTCACATAAGTCAATTTCATGGTCCCCAAACAATAGTTTGGAAGTCACACTATAACACGATTCTATGAAAGGATAAAGGGAAAGGAAGTTTCTATAAACTGCTTGGAGAGCAGCATCCCTTCTGACTGAGTTGAAAGCGTTCGCAAAATCCAATTTGACCAAGGCTTTTTCATCGGACATGTTTTTGATATATACTCGTGCTGCGTGGGCAGCTGCTTCACAGCCCTGTTGAACGCCGAAACCGAGCTGAGTTGGTTTCAGCATTGCGGCAGCCTCTTGACTCACCCTTCTTACTGCAGCCTTGGCGACTAGGCGCCGAAGGGTGTTACCCACAGCAATGGGCCTGATTCCGCTATCCATTTTTCGAAGGGCACACAATGAGGCACCAAAGAAAAAGGGTTTGATGGCCTCTGGGACACTGCCATATATATATATATATATATATATATATATATATATATATATATATATATATATATATATATATATATATATATATATATATATATATATATATATATATATATATTATATATATATATTATATATATATATATATATATATATATATAACTGGTCTTTTCTGCTGTATACGACTGATGAAGCTTATTGTGTAGCTTCATGGGTACTGTACGCCAGTCTCATGAATGTCATCTTCAGTCTTGCTTCAGCTAGAGTCAAGACAACGTCATTTTCAAAACACAGTCCTACTCGCAGGAAACCTCTTCCAAGGCTGCAAGAAGAACCTAACTAAACTCTATAAACCAGCGTTCTTCATTCTTTTATAACTTCATCCACTCTAGGAAAAGTTCTAACTGAACTCATGCATCCAAGAAGGAAAATCACCACAAATTTACATATATATTTCAGATCTAACAGAGTACAACACACATAAGCAGTGTGAATGTCGGATATCATATTTCCGTTTCCACGTTGTTAAGGCGGTAGGATGTGCAAATAAACTAGAGATACTGGTTTAAATTTCAGAACATTTATGAAGGGATTCAGGGAAAACCGGTGAGGTGAGTTCGAGTCCTGGAGGTGGGAAGTACAGCGTCTGCACTCTGAAGGACGGGGGATGAGGGTGGGGATGAGGCAGTTCGGAAGATTATCTAATCCTGATGTCGACCTTCTGGCAAGACAGCTATTAAATGAGTGACAGTGAAAGTGTTTTCTTATTGTCGGGTCACCTAAGCTCGGCTTGGAGACTGCTGGAGTGTTGTATGATTGCATTTCAGCGTCTCTTGACGCATGATAACACTCGGTTCTCTCCTCACGCATGGGAATACTCGGTCATTTCCTGACGCATGAGAACACTCAGTCATCTTCTGACGCATGATGACATTTGGTCCTCTCCTGATGCATGGGAACACTCGATCTTCTCCTGACGCATGAGAAGACCCGGTCTTCTCATGACGCATGACACTCCTGGCTGGAGTGCGTTGAGGAGGAGGCTGAACTCGCGTTGAAGTGCTGAATGTTAGTCCTCCTTACCTGAGTGACGAGTCTGATATGCTGACCCCTCTTTATTGACACAAAGGTGTGACCTTAGTGCTGATCACACTAAGGTCACACACACACACACACACACACACACACACACACACATAACACACACACACACACATACACACACACAACACACACACACACACACACACACACACACACACACACACACACACACACACACACACACACACACACACACACACACACACACACACACACACACACACAAAAGTAATTTTCAAGGCAGAATCAACCCGAACCATGATCCTGCAGGAGAAAGCACGGCTGAGAGGCAAGCAGGAGTTCCGGAGTGTGTACCTCGATCGAGACAGAACACA
The DNA here is from genome assembly GCF_026875155.1 of Cherax quadricarinatus. Classification (NCBI taxonomy): domain Eukaryota; kingdom Metazoa; phylum Arthropoda; class Malacostraca; order Decapoda; family Parastacidae; genus Cherax; species Cherax quadricarinatus. The sequence goes on from NW_026465866.1 coordinate 107,390, forward strand.
GGACGAAAGGAAGACGATGAAAGAGAGAGTTCAAAAACGAAAGGAGAAATGGGAGGAAATGAAAAAGGAGAGCAGAATAACCCAGGATCAAATGGAAGGACAAGCACACCCCCAGAAACACCTGCAGAAGGACTCCAGCCACCACACCCCCAAGGCAACTGAACAATCCAAACCAATCATCACACACCGATCCCTCTGTTCCCACCCCCCCGCACCACAGTTACAGTATTAGAACAGAAGTTGAAGGTTTGGTACACAAATGCAGATGGATTAACGAATAAACATGAGGAATGGCAAGAAAGAATCAATGAGAAGTCCCCAGATATCATAGCAGTTACAGAAACAAAACTCACGGAGACAATAACAGATGCAATCTTCCGACCAGGATACCAGATCATGAGGAAAGATAGAAGGGGCAGGGGGGAGGTGGGGTTGCTCTGCTCGTAAAAAACAGATGGAAATTCGAGAAAATGGAAGGCATAGATGAGACGGGAGAAAGAGACTACATAGCAGGTACACTTCAGTCTGGGGAACACAAAGTGGTCATTGCAGTGATGTATAATCCACCACAGAACTGCAGGAGGCCAAGAGAGAATATGAAGAGAGCAACAGAGCAATGGTGGACACACTTGCTGAGGTGGCAAGAAGAGCTCACTCCAGCAGAGCAAAGTTTCTGGTTATGGGGGATTTCAACCACAGGGAGATTGACTGGGAAAACCTGGAGCCACATGGGGGTCCCGAAACATGGAGAGCCAAGATGTTGGACGTGGTGCTGGAAAACCTCATGCACCAACATGTTAAGGACACTACCAGAGTGAGAGGGGAGGATGAACCAGCAAGATTGGACCTTGTGTTCACCCTGGGCAGCTCAGACATTGAGGACATCAAGTATGAGAGTCCCCTAGGAGCTAGCGACCACGTGGTTCTGTGCTTTGAATACATAGTAGAGCTGCAAGTGGAGAGAATAACAGGAGTTGAATGGGAAAAGCCTGACTATAAAAGAGGGGACTACATAGGGTTGAAGAACTTCCTGCGGGAGGTCCAGTGGGACAGAGAACTGGCAGGAAAGCAAGTACATGAAATGATGGAATATGTAACAACAAAATTCAAGGAGGCAGTGGAAAGGTTTATTCCCAAGGGCAACAGCAACAACGGGAAGACCAGAACGAGCCCTGGTTTACCGACGGTGTAAGGAGGCAAAAACAAAGTGCAATAGAGAATGGAAAAAGTACAGAAGGCAGAGAACACACGAAAATAGGGAGATCAGTCGCAGAGCCAGGAATGAGTATGCACAGGTAAGGAGGGAGGCCCAGCGACAGAATGAAAATGACATAGCATCGAGAATCAAGACTGATCCGAAACTGTTGTATAGCCACATTAGGAGGAAGACAACAGTCAAAGACCAGGTGATCAGATTAAGGACAGAAGGTGGAGAACTCACAAGAAATGATCAGGAGGTATGTGAGGAGCTGAACAGGAGATTTAAGGAAGTTTTTACAGTAGAGACAGGAAGGACTGTGGGAAGACAGCACAGAAGGGAACATCAAGAAGGAATATACCAACAAGTGTTGGATCACACACGAACAACTGAGGAGGAGGTGAAGAAGCTCCTAAGTGACCTTGACACCTCAAAGGCGATGGGACCGGACAACATCTCCCCATGGGTCCTTAGAGAAGGAGCAGAGATGCTGTGCGTGCCTCTAACCACAATCTTCAACACATCCCTTGAAACTGGGCAACTACCTGAGAAATGGAAGACAGCTAATGTAGTCCCCATATTTAAGAAAGGAAACAGAAACGAGGCACTAAACTACAGACCTGTGTCTCTGACATGTATTGTGTGCAAAGTCATGGAGAAGATTATCAGGAGGAGAGTGGTCGAACACCTGGAAAGGAACAAGATTATAAATGAAAACCAGCATGGGTTCATGGAAGGCAAATCTTGTATCACATACCTCTTGGAGTTTTATGACAAGGTAACAGAAGTAAGACACGAGAGAGAGGGGTGGGTAGATTGCGTTTTCCTAGACTGCAGGAAGGCCTTTGACACAGTTCCCCACAAGAGATTAGTGCAGAAGCTGGAGGATCAGGCGCATGTAACAGGGAGGGCACTGCAATGGATCAGGGAATACCTGACAGGGAGGCAGCAACGAGTCATGGTACGTGAAGAGGTATCACAGTGGGCGCCTGTGACGAGCGGGGTCCCACAGGGGTCAGTTCTAGGACCAGTGCTATTTTTGATATATGTGAACGACATGATGGAAGGAATAGACTCTGAAGTGTCTCTATTCGCAGATGATGTGAAGTTGATGAGAAGAATTAAATCGGACGAGGATGAGGCAGGACTGCAAAGAGACCTGGACAGGCTGGACATGTGGTCCAGTAACTGGCAAAGAAGACCGCAGACAGAGTATAGGCTAGGTGGACAAAGACTACAGACCTCGCTCAGGGAGAAAGACCTTGGGGTGACCATAACACCGAGCACATCACCGGAGGCACACATCAACCAAATAACTGCTGCAGCATACGGGCGCCTGGCAAACCTGAGAATAGCGTTCCAATACCTTAATAAGGAATCGTTCAAGACACTGTACACTGTGTATGTTAGGCCCATACTGGAGTATGCAGCACCAGTCTGGAACCCACACCTGGTCAAGCACGTCAAGAAGTTAGAGAAAGTACAAAGGTTCGCAACAAGGCTAGTCCCAGAGCTCAGGGGAATGTCGTACGAGTAAAGGTTGAGGGAGATCGGACTGACGACACTGGAGGACAGAAGGGTCAGGGAAGACATGATAACGACATACAAGATACTGCGGGGAATAGACAAGGTGGACAGTGATAGGATGTTCCAGAGAGGAGACACAGGGACAAGGGGTCACAACTGGAAGCTGAAGACTCAGACGAGTCACAGGGACGTTAGGAAGTATTTCTTCAGTCACAGAGTTGTCAGGAAGTGGAATAGCCTAGCAAGTGAAGTAGTGGAGGCAGGAACCATACATAGTTTTAAGAAGAGGTATGATACAGCTCAGGAAGCAGAGAGAGAGAGGACCTAGTAGCGATCAGTGAAGAGGCGGGGCCAGGAGCTGAGTCTCGACCCCTGCAACCACAATTAGGTGAGTACAATTAGGTGAGTACACACAACACAAACACACACACACACACACACACACACACACACACACACACACACACACACACACACACACACACACACACACACATACACACACAGATAACAGATAACTGCTGCAGCATATGGGCGTCGGGCAAACCTGAGATTAGCGTTCCGGTACCTAAGTAAGGAATCTTTCAAGACACTGTACACCGTGTAAGTCAGGCCCATACTGGAGTATGCAGCACCAGTTTGGAACCCACACCAGGTTAAGCACATTAAGAAATTAGAGAAAGTGCAAATGTTTGCGACAAGGTTAGTTCCAGAGCTAAGGGGAATGTCCTACGAAGAAAGGTTAAGGGAAATCGGTCTGACGACACTGGAGGACGGGAGGGTCAGTGGAGACATGATAACGACATACAAAATACTGTGTGGAATAGACAAGGTGGACAGAGACAAGATGTTCCAGAGTGGGGACACAGATACGAGGGGTCACCCTTGGAAGTTGCAGACTCAGATGAGTCACAGGGATGTTAGGGAGTATTTCTTCAGTCAATGAGTAGTCAGGAAGTGGAACAGTCTGGCGAGTGAACCATATGTTTTTACTGTTCTTGCTGCTGAACAGCGGTTTAGTGCCGATGAAGGTAGCGTAGGTAGCAATGATACGGCCGTGGACTAGTTTGGCTTTAATTGGATAGGAGTGAGTACACAACGGGCAGCGTGAGGGAGTGACCGCAAGCCAGTCCGTGGAGGGGGAGCACTTGTGCCTATCAGGTCGGTCGGCCTAGGAGTGAGAGCGAATGGGCTCAGCCTCCCACTGACCTGGGTGAGCCTACAGAGGGCAGCACTTAAATGCCGCGAAATATGAACTAGTCAGAACAGACGGCTAGGCTGTGTGTGTTCTGACAGTACAGGCTGTCTACATTTGCTCGGCCACGCACCTCACGTCGTCCCGACGCGACAATACTGGTGGGCCCGTAGGTACAAAGGAATTACTTACACTAGCTACCCCAGAGAGGGACTAGCTTTCGCTCACTAGTAAATCAAAAATGGACATAAAAATGCAACAGGCAAAAAAAAAAAAAAACTCTCCCATCCAGGGGAAGAGAAAACTGGTGATGAACTGGGAATGTAACAGCAAGGGAAAGAAAAAATTTAACTGGGCAACACAAAAAAAAACTGCACTGGCTGGAGATACGTAGATGCTGAGTAGTTGTAGACACAATGATGAGTCACTAGCTGCTGTAGACAGCGTTGGGGCTGAACTAGGCTGGCTTAGGGGCTAGGCCAACTGGGTTCCCATGCGGTTAAGCCAGGTAGAACTTCTTGGAGGAAACTGGGAAGAACACAACACACATGGACGGAGAGATGGACGTAGTTGCGTAGCAGAGAAGGCTGTAGAGGAGGCTGGTGTGTTTACACGCTGACTAGGGTATCAACCAACCCCAGAGCTGCCTCGTGGTCACGCGTGGAGCCACACGAAGCCAACACACTAAACGACCTCACCACTACTTCTTGTAGCTGAGAAGGGCGTAGGGATGCTGTAGGAGGCAGGAGAATGTTGAAGCTGGAGAGTGTTGAAGGGCTGTAGGGAGGGTGATGAGGTGAACACGTGACTGCTAAGGCTGGAGATGACGCCGTGACGCCTATGTCCAGATTTTGTGGGAAAAATCTAGTACGAAGATCTATCTCAGGCCCCGTCAAGACGCTGGGAGTAACTGATAACTCTTTAGGCCAGCAGGTGCGTTAGATGACGACGGATGATGTTGACTGGCGTCGACGGATGGTGTTGACCCCTCCACCCCGAGTAGGCTCACAATGCCGTTGACTCCACTGTCACCACTGTTATTACTGTTCTTGCTGCTAAACAGCTGTTTAGTGCCGATGAAGGTAGCGTAGGTAGCAATGATACGGCCGTGGACTAGTTTGGCTTTAATTGGATAGGAGTGAGTACACAACGGGCAGCGTGAGGGAGTGACCGCAAGCCAGTCCGTGGAGGGGGAGCACTTGTGTCTATCAAGTCGGTCGGCCTAGGAGTGAGAGCGAATGGGCTCAGCCTCCCACTGACCTGGGTGAGCCTACAGAGGGCAGCACTTAAATGCCACCAAATATGAACTAGTCAGAACAGACGGCTAGGCTGTGTGTTCTGACAGAACAGGCTGTCTACACATACATAGCTTTAAGACGTGGTATGATAAAGCTCATGGAGCAGGGAGAGAGAGGACCTAGCAGCGTTCAGTGAAGAGGCGGGGCCAGGAGCTGAGCCTTGGCCCCTGCAACCACAATTAGGTGAGTATACACACACACACACACACACACACACACACACACACACACACATACACACACACACACTATATATTATATATATATATATATATAATATATTATATATATATTTATATATATTATATTTATATATATATATATATATATATATATTATATATATATATATATATAAAATAAAATATATATATATATATATATATATATATATATATATATATATATATATATATATTATATTATATATATATATATATATATATATATATATATATATATATATATATATATATATATATATATATATATATATTATATATATATATATATATATATATGGGCCCCGTAAGGGAGTTTGGAAAACCTGAAAACCCTCTTTTGGGCCAATTTGGTGGGGAGTAAACCCAAGGGGAGGGGGGGGGTTGAGGGGCCCCGTCCGGGGGGGGGGTTGTTGCCCCCCAACCCGGGTTGGGGGTCAACAATGGGCCACCCCCACTGCCCCCCGGGGTTAATAAACGCCTTTTGCCCAAAATGTTTAGTCCGAAAGGTGCGTGGTTTTCTGCAAACGGGCCTGGACAAAAATTGGCTTTAATTGGTAAGGAAAAAGTCCAAAAGGAGAGGGAGGGAGGCCGAAACCCTTTCCGTGGAGGGGGGCAGGATAAGCCTTGGCCCCCTGGAAAACAATTTGGGGTTCCACCCCCACACCACCAACAACAACACAAAATCCACCAAAAATTTTAATTTTTTAAAAAAAAAATTTTTTCAAAAAAAACTTTAAAAATTTTAAATTTTAAAACTTTAAAATTTTATAATAAAAAATTTAAACAAAAAAACCTAAAAACTTTAAAAACCCCAATTAAACCCCAAAAAAAACCCCCCCAAAAACCCACAAAAAATAAAAACACACACCCCAAAAACACACACAACCCCACACACACACCACACACACACAAACACACAAAAACACACATTTATAAAAAAATTAAAAAAATTTAAATAAAAAAATTTTAAAAAAAAAACAAAAAAAAATTAATATAATAAATTAAAAAAAAAAAAAAAAAAAAAAACCCCCAAAAAAAAAAAAAAAAAAAAAAAAAAAAATATATATTATAAAAAATTAAAAAATAAAAAAATAAAAAAATTAAAAACAAACAAAAAAAAAATAAAAATAAAAATATATAATATAAATAAATAAAAACCCAAAAATTTTCCCCTCAATTTTCTAATGGGTTTTTAATCCCTTTTAAAAAAGATTATTCTTTCTAGAAGGGAAAATTCCCAAATAATTTTAATATTTTATCCCCCCCCCTTCTTTTTTTTTTTCCCCATTTTAAAAATTTTTAATTTTTTAAAAAATTTAAGAATTTAAAATATTTGTTTATTTTTCCCTAAAACTCTTAAGAAAGTTAAAGGGTTCTTTAGGGGGTGGCTTTATTTTTCCTTTTATTTCCTTTATTGGGCGTTTGGGTATTTCTTTAAATTCGGGGTTTTATGTTCTTTATTTTCCGGGGTTTAATTTTCTTTTTATTCTTTGTATTTTTCGGGGGGTGTATTGGGTCCCGGGTTATCGGGGTTTTAATTTTTTTAAAAGGGTTTTTTTGGGTTATTTGGGGGGACTTTATTTTGGGTTTTAAGGTTTTTTATTTTTTCTTTTTTTTTGGGGGGCTATTTATTTTCAAAATTTTTTTATTGGGTGGGGGGTGTATTTTTGGGGGGGTTGTGGGGGATGGGGGGGTTTTTTTGGGGTTTTCGTTTTAGGGGGGGTCCCGGGTTGGGGGTTGGCGTTTTTGTGGGTTTGGTGGCGTTGTGGTTTGGGGGGGGTTTTGTGGGGGTGGGGGGTTTGGTGTGGGGGTTTGGTGGCGGGGGTGTGGGGATGGTGGCGTGGGTGTAGGTGTGGGGCGTGAGTTTTGGGGTGGGGGCGTGGGTGAGGGGTGGTGGCGGGGGGTGTAGGGGTGGTGGCGTGGGCGTAGGGGGTGATGGGTGGGTTTTTGGGGGTGGTGGCGGGGGTGTAGGTGTGGTGGGTGAGTGTAGGGGTGGTGGCGGGGGTTTTGGGGTTTGGTGGCGTGGGGGGGGGGGGGGGGGGGCCCGGTGGTGTAGGGGTGGTGGCGGGGGGTGTAGGGGTGGTGGGTGGTGGGGTTTTGGGGCTGGGGTGTAGGGGTGGGGGCGTGGGTTAGGTTTTTGGTGGCGGGGGTGTGGGGTTTGGTGGGTAGGTGTAGGGGGTTGGGGGGTGGGGGGTGGGTGTTTTGGGGGCCGGGGGGGTAGTTTTTTGGTGGGCGTGGGGGGTGGGGTTTAGGGGGCGTGTTTTTAAGGTTTGTGGTGGCGTGGGTTTGGGGGTGGTGGCGGGGGTGTGGGGTTTGGGGCGGGGTGTGGGTGGGGGGTGGGTGGGTGAAGGGTGGTGGCTTTGGGGCTGTGGGGGGTTGGGGGCTTTGGGTGTGGGGGGGTGGTGGCTTTGGGTGTGGGGTTTGGGGGCGTGGGTGTAGGGGGGGGGTGGCGGGGGTAGGGTTGGTGGCTTTGGGTGTGGGTGTGGGGGCCCGTGGTTGTAGGGTTGGGGCGGGGGGTAGGGTTTGGGTGGGGGGTTGTGGGTGTGGGTGGCGGGGGTGTAGGGGGTGGTGGCGGGGGTGTAGGGTTGGGGGGCGTGGGTGTAGGTGTGGGGGGCGTGGGTGTGGGTTTGTGGTGGCGGGGGTTTGTGGGGGGTGGGGGCGTGGGTGTAGGGTTGGTGGCGGGGGTGTAGGTGGGGTGGGGGGGGTGTGGGGTTTGGGGGCGGGGGTTGTAGGGGGGGTGGCGTGGGTGAGGGGTGGGGCGTGGGGTGTAGGGTTGGTGGCGTGGGTTTTAGGTGTGGTGGGGGGTGTGGGGGTGGTGGCGTGGGTGTGGGGGTTTGGTGGCGTGGGTGTAGGGGGGGGGGGGGTGTGGGGTTTGGGGCGGGGGTTGTGGGTGTGGGGCGGGGGTGTTTGGGTTGGGGGGCGGGGGTTTTAGGTGTGGTGGCGGGGGGGTGTGGGGTGGTGGCTGGGTTTTGGGGTTTGGTGGCGGTGGGGTGGGTGTGGGGGCCCGTTGGTGTGGGGGTTTGGTGGGTGAGTTTTGCGAGTGGTGGGCGGGGGTTTGTGGGGTGGGGGCGGGGGTTTGTAGGTGTGGTGGCGTGGGTGTGGGGTTGGTGGCTTTTGGGGGAGGTGGGGTTTTGGCGGGGGTTTTTAGGGGGGGTGGCGGGGGTTTGGTGGGTTGGTGGCGTGGTTGTAGGGGTTGTGGGTGGGGGGTGTAGGGGGGGTTGGGGGAGTGTGCAGGGGGGCGTGGGTAAGGGGTGGTGGGTGGGTGTAGGGTTGGGGGGCGTGGGTGAAAGGTGTGGTGGCGGGGGGGGAAGGGGTGGTGGCTTTGAGTGTGCGAGGGGTTTGGGCGGGGGTGTAGGTGTGGTGGCGTAAGTGTGGGGTGGGGGCGGGGTTTTAGGGGGGGTGGCGTGGGTGTAGGGGGGGTGGCGGGGGTGTGGGGGTTTTGGGCCCGTGGGTGTGGGGTTTGGGGTGGCGTGGGGTAGGTGTGGTGGCGTGGGTGTAGGGGTGGGGGCGTGGGTGTGGGGTTTTGGTTGGCGTGGTGTAGGTGTGGTGGCGGGGGTTGGGGTTGGCGGGGGTGTAGGGGGGGGTGGCGTGGGGTAGGGGTGGTGGCGGGGGTGTAGGGTTGGTGGCTGGGGGTAGGTGTGGGGGGGGCGTGGGTGTGGGGGGGGGTTGGGGCGTGGGTGTGGGGTTTTGGTGGCGTGGGTGTGGGTGTGGGGGCGGGGGTTTGTAGGGGGGGTGGGGGGGCGGGGGTTTGTGGGGGTGGTGGCGGGGTTAGGGGGGGGGTGGCGGGGTTTTTTGGGGGTTTGGTGGCGTGGGTGTGGGTTTGGGTTTGGCGGGGGTGTGGGGTTTGGTGGCGTGGGTGTAGGTGGGGTGGCGGGGGTGTATTTTTGGTGGGGCGGGGTTTTGGGTTGGTGGCGGGGGTGTAAGTGTGGGGGCCGGGGTGTAGGGGTGGGGGCCCGTAGTTTGCGAGGGGTTGGGCGGGGTTTAGGGTGGTGGGGGGGTTTTAGGTTTGGTGGCGGGGGGTTTTGGGGGTTTGGGGTGGCGTGGGTGTGGGTTTGGGGTTTGGGGGGGGTTGGGGGTGTGGCGTGGGTGTGGGTTTGGGGTTGGGGGTGGGTGTCGGGATGGTGGCGTGGGTGTGGGGGGTTTTTGGCGTGAGTTTTGCGGGGTGGTGGGGGGGGTTTGTAGGGTGGTGGCGTGGGTGTGGGGTTTGGGGGCGTGGGTGTAGGGTGGTGGCGGGGGTGTAGGGGTGGGGGGCGTGAGGGGTCGAGTGGGGGGGCGGGGTGAAAGGGGGGGTTTGGGAAAAGTGTAGGGGGGGTGGGTGGGTGTAGGGGGGGTGGCGTGGGTGTGGGGGTGGTGGCGTGGGTGTAGGTGGGTTTGGGCGTGATTTGTAGGGGTGGTGGCGGGGGTGTACGGGTGGTGGCGTGGGTGTAGGGGGGTGGGGGGGGTTTTGGGGTAGTAGCGTGGGTGCGAGGGGGGGCCGTGGGGGTTGGGGGTGGCGGGGGTTAGGGGGGTTTCCCGGGTTTGGGTATACAGAAATTTGGCCCCAAACCCACGGGGTGTCGGTTTTGGGTTTTGTACCCACCAGGTTTTTTGGGTTTCAGTGTTGGTTGTACCACCAGGGTATGTGTTCATGTTAGTTGTCCCACCAGGTGTCGGTGTTCAGTTTTTGGTTGTCCCCCATTTGTATGTTTTTTCGGGGGATTTTTTTTACCACAGGCGTCGGTGTTCAGTTTTTTTTTGTTTTTTTTCCCCCCGGGTGTGGGTTTGATGGTTTTTAACCAAACCATTTTGTATAGGGTTCAGTTTTTGGTTGTACCCCCCAGGTATATGTGTTCAGTGTTTTTTGTACCACCAGGTGAAAGTTTTCCCGTTTTGGTTTTTCCCACCATTGTGGGTTGTTCGTTTTGGGTTTGTACCCCCTTTTTTGTATGTGTTCAGGTTTTACCCCCAGGCTTTCCGGTTTTCCCATTGTTTTTTTTGTACCACCAGGTGTCGGGTTTTAAAGTGTTGGTTTGTACCCCCGGGTTTTGGTGTTGAGTTTTGGGTTTTGTACCACCAGGGGGTATGTATTCAGTGTTTTTTGGGTCCCAAACCAGGTGTCGTTTCAGTTTTTGTTCCTCGTGTGGGATCCTACCAGTGGGTAAATATGTGTCCCTCATCCCCCACATACGTTACTTCGAGAATCCCCTGCGGTTTTTTGGGTTTTCTCCCGCACCCCCCCTTTAAAAACGTTTGGGGGGAAAGGACGACCAATGCGACGGGGCTTTTCTGGGAGGATTAAACATAAAAAAGATAAATGTCAGAGGATAAAGGGAAATTTTTGGGTTTGGCGGGTTTCGGGGGGGGAAAGGGCGTTTATAGGGGAATTATTTTCTTGGCACCCAGTGAAGATTACTTTGTTACTTTTGTTGGTGAGGCTGGACGGGCTGTGGAGTAATTTATTATTTTCTGCAAAAATGGGTGCATTAATTTCATTTAAAAGTTTCCCCAAATGGATCTAAAGTTTTTGGGTTTAAAAGTTAAAGTTCTGTCCACAGGATGGGAAATTTTATTCAAGGAAATAAGTTAACGTAATGAAAATTTTGTCAATGAAAAAAAATAAAATAATAATAACCCTGTATGTTTCGACTCCCTTTGGGGGGTTTAATTCTATCAGCCTGAGCGAGGGGGGAGTTTTAAGGGTTTCCCGTTAGGATATCTCCCAAACATTTTTTTTGAAGGTTCGTCAGCCATGACAGTTTTCCCAGGTTGGGTTCCCCCCAGACTGGGGTTACGGGCACTTGGGTATCACTGTCTCTCAGGATCACTTACAAATACATTGTAGAAAAAGAATTTTTATAAAAATTTCTCCCCATTTACTTAGATAGTTTTCCCCCCCTGTTTTATGATTGGTTTTCCCTCAGTACTAAGATTTGTTCCCCTCATGTACTAAGTAGTTCCATCATGTACTAAAAAGTTCCATCATGTTCTAAGAGAGTTTTCCATTATGTGCCGAGAAAGGGCCCCTCATGTATAAGAAGGTTCCCTCATTTTTATTAAGATATTTTCCCCAAGTTCTAAGATAGTTCCCTCATGTATTAAGATAGTTTCCAAACATTTTACTAAATATTTTTATTTAAAGTATTTAAAATAGTTCCTTTTATGTACCAAGATAGGTCCCATCATGTACCCTGAAAGGTCCATCAGTAACCCAAGGGAAAATTCCATCAAAGTCCCAAGATAGTTCCCCTCTGTCTAAGATAGTTCCATCAGTATTTAAAATAGTTCCAAACAAAAAACCCAAAAATAGGTCCCTCTTTTACCATGATAGGTCCCCTCCAAAGTACCCCAAAATAGTTCCATTCCCTACTAAGATAGTTCCATCATGTACTAAGAAAGGGGTTTCCCTCATGTACTAAGATAGTTCCATCATGTACCAGTTTGGTCCTCATGTCCATGATAGGTCCATCAGTAAACCCAAAATAGTTCCATAAAGTACTTTAAAATAGTTCCATCATGTACTAAAATGGTTCCTTCCCTTTTACTAAGATAGTTCCATCATGTAAACCCAAAATAGGTCCCCTCAGTCCAGGAAAAGGTCCATCACCTTTCCAAAATAGTTCCATCATTACTAAAAATAGTTCCAAACATTTTAAATAAATGGTTCCATCATGTACTGATAGTTCCAAACCAATTCCCAAAATAAATTCCATCAGTACCAAGATAGGTCCATCACGTACCAAGATATTTCCACAGTACTAAGTAGTTCTGTCCCTGTACCAAGAAAGTTCCATCGTGTACCAAATTTTATTTTCCCTCATGTACCAAAAAAAGTTCCCCCATGTACCAATAGAAATTCCATCATGTACCAAATAGTTCCATCATGTAAATAAGAAGTTCCATCATGTTTCCCTTTATTGTTCCTTCCCTGTACCCTGAAAAGTTCCAAACATGTACTAAGATAGTTTTCCTCAGTACTAAGATAGTTCCATAAGGGCTAAAATAAATTCCCCTCATTTACAAGGGTAGTTCCATCATGACCTGGGGGGAGGTTTCCCTTTAGTCCCTGGGTGTTTTCCCTCATGTACTAAGATAGTTCCATCATGTACTTAGATATTCCATCAGTACCATGGGGTAGTTCCATCATGTCCCTAAAAGTTTTTCCCTAAGAACCCTGATATTTTCCCTCATGTAAATAAGTAGTTTTCCAAACAAGTAAATACGAAGTTCCATTTTAGGGGACCATGGGTAGTTTCCCTCTGAAACCTTTATGTTCCATATGTACTAAGATAGTTCCCTCATGTACCAAGATATTTCCCCCAGTAAACCCGATTTCCATCAAAAACTAAGAAACTCCTTCTTAATAAAGGGAAAATTTTCCCTCATGTTTCCAAGGGTAGTTCCCTCATATACCAAGATATTCCCATGAAAAAAGATATTTCCCTCCCTGTACCAAGATAGTTTCCCTCATGTACCCCCTAGTTTTCCCTCATGGGACCAAAATACTTCCACAATTTACTAAGATAGGTTTTCCCTCATGTTTCCAAGATTTTCCATCATGTTCCAAAATTTGTTTCCCCTCTCGTACTAAGATAGTTCCATCATGTACCTGATTTGTTCCACCCTGTAATAAGATGTTCCCCCTATGTACTAAGTTTTTTTTCCCGGGACCAAAGATTTTGGGGGACCATCATGTTCCAAGATAGTTTCCCTCATGTCTAAAAAAATTCCTTTATGTACCAAGAAAGTTTTTCCCTATGTACCCAAATAGTTCTATCAAGTACTAAATAGTTTTCATTACCAAAGATAGTTTTCCCTCAGTACTGATATTTTTATCAAGTACTAAGATAGTTCTAAACTTTTACCAAGATGTTCCATCATGTACCAAGAAAAAGTTCCAACATGTACTAAATGGGTTCCATCATGTACCATGATAGTTCCATCATTTACTAAGATAGTTTTTCCATCATGTACTAAGATAGGGTTTCCCTTTTTTATGTACCAAGATTGTTCCATCATGTACCTAGTATTCCATCGTACCAAGTTTGTTCCATCATGTTTCCATGTTGTTCCATCATGTACTAAGATAGTTCCATCATTTTACCAAGAAAAGTTTTTCATGTACCATGATAGTTCCATTAAAGTACTAAATAGTTTTCCCTCTGTACTAAGATAGTTTTCCCTATGTACTAGTGTTTTCCCTCTTTTCCCAAAATAGGGTTTCCTCATGTACCTAGATAGTTCCATCCCTGTAAATAAGATAGTTCCCTATGTACTAAGGGTAATTCCATCATGTAAACCCAAAAAGTTCTATCATGTACCAAAATAGTTTCCAACCAAAGTATAAAATTGTTCCTTTATGTACCAAGATAATTCCATCATGTACTAAGAAGTTCCATCATGTACCAAAAATAGGGTTTGATCATGTACTAAGATAGTTCTATCATGAAACCCCAAAATAGTTCCATCCCTGTAACCCAATTTTTCCATCATGTACCAAGATAGTTTTTAAACAATTTTACTAAGAAAGTTCCATATGTTCTAAGATAGTTCCTTTATGTACCAAAATTGGGTTTCCCTCATGTAATAAGATAGTTCCATCAAAATACCCAAAATAGTTTGACAGGTTTTAAGATAGTTCTATCATGGGGACCCCAAAATTAAATTCCATCAGGGACCAAGATTGGGCCCTCCCTGTACCAAGATAGTTCCATTTATGACTAAGATGTTTTCCCCTCATGTACCAAAATATTTTCCCTCATGTACCAAAATATTTTCCTTTATGTACTAAAATAGGGTTTCCCTCATGTACCAAGATAGTTCCCTCATGTACTAAGATAGTTTTTATCACGTACCAAACAACGTGCCCGTTATATTGGGATGCTAAGTTTTTTTACGTTTTTTTGTTTTGACGAAATTTAAAACGTGGTTTTTTAAGGTTAAAGGGAAACTTATTAAAACAACTTAAAACCCCAAACAAAAAAGGGTTTTTGGGGGAGATAAAAAGTAAAAATCTGGCATCGCGAATCTTTTTTGAAAAAAACCCCTTTAGAAAAATTTAAAAGCCGTTTTGTAAAAGGCGGTGGGTTACACATAAAGAAGTTTTTAAAAGTGGCCCCTTTTGCTCATTTGTGTATGCCCAAATCTGAGTATTTTCGTTAAATTTCTGTCTTTTTTCCTTTGCTTGTCCCCTTTTTCCAGTGAAGTGGGCGAGTAACAGGTCTTGTGTTTCGTGGGCGAAGACAGTAACCCTCTGACGTGTAAAAACCCCCGGATGTTGGGAGCTACATGAAACCCCCTGACAGTGAACACCCCGGGTGCTTTGGGAATCATGAAACCCCTGATAGTGGGAATAACCCCCGGATGTTTGGGGGTACAGTGACTCGACAGTGAAAAAACCCAGGGTGTTGGTTCTACAGGGGAAATCGGAGTGTAACCACCCGGATTTTTGGTTGCTAAAAATTACCTCTGACAGTGTAACACCCAGGGTGGGGTAGTAAAAAGTGACCCTCTGTAGTGTAACACCCAGGATACTGGTAGCTACAGTGACCTTGACAGTGTAACCAAACCCCGGAGCTGGTTGCTACAGGGAAACCCCTGATAGTGTAAAACCCCGGATGTTGGTACTACAGTTTACCTCTGACAGGTAACACCCCGGGTGCTGGTAGCTACGGGGACCCCTGATAGTGTAACACCCAGGAAAGTTGGTAGCTAAATGACCCCGAAAGTGTAAAAACCCCCCAAAGTTGGTTTGGCCCACAGTGACCTCTGACAGTGTAAAAACCCAGGATGTTTGGGGGCTACAATTTCCCTCGAAGTGTAACCCCCCGGGTTTGGGGCTACAAAATGGGGGCCCCTGAAGTGTAACACCCAGGATGTTGGTGGGTACAGTGGGCTCGATAGTGGTTTTAAAACCCAGGATGTTGGTGCTACAGTGAAACCCCTGACAGTGAAAAACCCCGGATGTTTGGGAGTTTCAGTGACCTCTGACATGTAACAAACCCGGTGCTTTGGGAGCTTTCGTGACCCTGTATTTTAACACCCCGGATGTTTGGGAGCTAAGTGAAACCCCTGACGTGAACCCAGGATGTTGTTTGGGGTACAGTGACCTTGATAGTGTAAAACCCCCCAGGAAGTTGGGGGCTACAGTGGCCTCTGAAGTGTAACACCCAGGTGTTTGTGGCTACAGTGACCCCTGAAAGTGCAACACCAGGGTTTTTGGGGGGCTACGGGGGGCCCTCTGGTTCAACACCCGGGGGGGCCCCTGCGCCCTCTGAACAGGTAACAACCCCGGATTTGGTTTGGGAAAAGTGACCTCTGATAGTGTAACGCCCGGATGTTGGGGCTACAGTGGGCCTTGATAGTTGGGAACCCCTCCCGGTTTTTTGGTGGCTACAGTGACCTCTGACAGTGTTTAACCCCCCAAAGGGTATTGGGGGCTAAAAGTGACCCCTTTATAGTGTAACACCCAAAGGGTGTTGGGTGGTTTTGGGGTGACCCCCTGATAGTGCAACACCCAGGGTGTTTTTTGGCTACAGTGACCTTGAAGGCAAAAAACCCCGGTTTTTTGGTAACCACAGTGACCCCTTTATGTGTAACACCCGGGGTTTTGGTGGCTACAGTGACCCCTGATAGTGTAACACCCAGGATTTTGTTGGCTCCCGTGGGCCCCTGATAGTGTAGCACCCGGGGGTGTTGGGGGCCTACAGTGACCTCTGATTTGTGCAAACCCCCCCAGGGTGGTTTTGGCTACAGTGACCTTGTAGTGTAACGCCCCGGGGGTTTTGGGGGTACAGGGACCTCTGATAGTTTTAACACCCAGGGGTTTTGGGGGCTACATGCCTCTGAAGGGGCAACACCCAGGGGGGTAGTGGCAAAAGTGACCTCTGATAGTGCAAAAAACCCAGGGGGTTGGTGGCTACGTGGCCTCTGGGTGTGTAAAAACCCCGGGGGTTGGTGGGTACAGTGAACCCCTGATAGTCAACACCCGGGTTTTGGGGGCTACAGTGACCTCTGATAGGGGGCAACACCCCGGGTTTTTGGGGGGGACAGTGAACCCCTGATAGTGCAAAAACCCAGGGGGGTTGGTGGCTACAGGGGACCTCTGTAAGTGTAACACCCAGGGTTTTTTTTGGGGGTACAGTGACCTCTGACAGTGTAACAAACCCCGGATGTTGGTAGCTACAGTGGGCCTCTGACAGTGTAAAAACCCAGGATGTGGTAGCTACAGGTTACCTCCTTTATAGTTTTAACACCCAGGATGTTTGGGAGCTACATTTACCCCTTACAGGGGTAACACCCAGGATGTTGGTTTGCTACAGTGACCCCTGCCCCCCTGTTAACACCCCGGATTTGGGAGTCACAGTGCCCTCCCCGACAGGTTTTTAAAACCCAGGATGTTGGTAGCACAGGGCCCTGACAAAAATGGAAAAAACCCCGGATGTTGGGGGCTTCGGTAATGAACCCCCCTGGGCCAAAGTGTAACACCCCAGGATGCGGGTTTGTCCCCGTGTTGTAGAACCCGGGGATTATATTTGTGTCACTATCACACAATCTTCTCACCTTCCATACCCTGCTGTAATTTTTTTTTTTCATGATTAACAAAAAACGAAATTTGATGCTAGTGTTTCACGACTCAAATCTTTAAAATTCTTTTAAAAAAAAGACTTTGGAACGAAAAAAAAACCCAAAAAGATGTATTTTTCCCCGTTTTTTTTTTTTTCATTAAAAACCCTTTAAATTTGGGGGAGATTTTGTAGTTGGTTAAAAAATTTGTTGACCATCCTTAAAGTGACCGAATACAGTGGTAACCCCAGACCAGACGCAGCGAGTATTGTGCCATGAAATGTCGGGGCCCCTAGTATCGTGCCAATAGTGGGCGTGCCCTTTAATGTTGCCACTAGTGTCGTGCCAAACAGTTCCCTGCCCCTTTGTAAAAGCCCCACAAATGTCGTGCCCCTATAAACGTGCCACTAGTTTCAGCCCAAAGGGGGTAAAAAAATTGAAACCCGTGACCTATAAATTTGGGGGCAAAGCAAAATCTTCAGAGTTTTAAAATTTTCAGTAACAGAGTTAAATTAAAAACCCTTTTTGATAATGGGTAAAACTGAGTCAGTGTTGGAGTGAGGGCAAACATGTCGGAAAGCAAAAGGGGGGAAAAGTTATTTTTTCGAATACAAAAGCCCCTTTTTTAAAAACGTTGTGTGAAAAAATGGAGGAGCTTTTAAGGAGATGAAACCTGGGGCGGAAATTGAGAGGGAAAAAATAAAAAGTGGAGGTACCGTCTATTTGAAGAGATTTACGTTTACTTTCCCCTTTTTTCTCTCTTTTTTTTTTCCCCCTGTTTTCTCCCTTTGTGGTGTGTGTTTTGTGTGTGTGTGTGTGTGTGTGTTCGGATTTTAAAAATGCAAAGACGATAAATTGTTTCGTGGTGAGGAAAATATTTTAAAGAGGGCCCCGGCCACACCGTTAGGTGTATTTTCTCTTAGTGGAGCTACGTGTTGGGTACTTCTTATCGGCTTCCCCAAATTTTATGAAATTCCCCAAAGGGACATAAAATTCCTTGAATTGGGCCCAGATTTTTGAAAAAATTTAAAATAAGATTTGGTGAACAAAAGTTACTTGCCCTGAGCAGCACGACCCGACGGAAACGAGCGTCGTGCCACTAAGGGGTTGGCACACATTAAACACACCCCCCAAAAAAATGACTCCCACAGAATTTTTGCTGTATAGTATGAGAGAGAGAGGGGAGAGAGAGAGAGAGAGAGAGAGAGAAGGGGGGGAGAGAAGAGAGAGAGAGGAAGAAGAGAGAGAGAAAAGAGAGAGAAGAGAAAGTGTAGTTTTTCAATGGGAAAACATTCGTTCAGCAAAATTGAAGTCAAAGAGATAAAGTCAGTTGATCAATGAAAATGCTGGGGCCCCCAAAATGGGTCCCCAAATTTATCCTGTTCCCCACTTGTATGTCTCTAACAATAAAATGCTTTCAAATGACTGATGTTGGGAACAAACTTTAGCTTTTCCCAAAAAAGTTTTGGAAAACCCTTTAAACCCGTAAATAGCTGTCAAAAAAGCTAGGGGTCCTTAAACCCCTTTTCCAAAAAACCCCGTTAAAAAAAAAAAAAAAAAAAAAAAAAAAAAGGAAAAGGAATCAAACAAGACATCCTATTGGGGCAAAAAGGGTTTTTCAAGGGAAACGTGTGGGCCTTTTTTAGGGGAAAGTCTTTTTCAACGACCCTTTTCATCTCATCCCAGAATCACATGCATTTTTGCAGACGACTGCCCAGACTTTTACTTTTCCAAAGAAGAAAAGCCAAACTGCTCTAACACATCAATCACCCCGCTGAGAGCTATAACAGCTTGGGGAAAAAGATGGCAAGTAACATTTGCACCTGAGGAAAAAGCAAATGATTATCGTCTTAGGGGACCATGATGGTAATTTGGTGCCGTAGTAAAAGGGTGAAAAGGGGAGTGTTGGCACCTGGGGAAGAAGTTGATTTCCTTGGGGGTGAAATTTGACTCCCAAAATAACCATGAAGAACCAGTTGTAAATCTTTCAAACAAGGGACCAGGAAGCTTAAAAGCACTTCCCCGTACTCGCATCTACTTGACATAGGGGGGCAAGATTCTGTCGAGGCACAAGTCGCTCGCACCTTGAGTATCCCACTTTTCTTGGTTTTCATGCCCCCCCTCAACGCACTGCTTTACAAGTGGGGAACAGAGCAAACGTCCTCCTCGCCTGGAAAACCCTCCGGATAGACTGTCTTTCAGCAGAGCCTTCAACAAGAGGGATTATTTGGGCCCTTACTGTTATGTATAAGGGCCCAAAATTGTCAAAGTACCACACTTGGGTCCACTTCGAGGACAGCGGAAACAAGTTTTATCCACAAGAAAGGGCAGAAAGCACAACTTCACTCTGGGGACCCTCTCCAGAAATACTCCATCTGAATCATAAACCCAGGATGACTCGAGTATGGAACACATTCGACACAAATGATGTCAACGAGAAAACATTGATCAAATGAAAAAGCGGCCCACAGATGGCTCCAACTTTTCCTGTTCCCTACTTGTATGTCTCATAACAAAAAAAGCTTTTAAGTGAGCGATGTAGGAACACCTGCTTGCCAAAAATGAATCCCTTTAAATGTAAAAAAGCTTGTCAATAAAAACTAGGGATCCTTAACCTTTTCACCCTTTAAAAAAAAAAAAAAAAAAAAAAAAAAGAGAGAGAGAAGGGAAGATGTCTATGGGACTTTTGACAGGTTGGGCGTATCGTATCATGAGCAGGAGTCATGTGGTCACATGGGAAATGCGTACGTATATTATGCAGAATGAACCAGCAAGAAAAGGAGAGCCAGGAAGCAGGAGGGAAAGGAGGGGAAGGAAAAAGGAGAAGGAAAGACAGTATTTTGGGGTTAGGTGACTTTTTGATGAGAGTATGGTTCATTTTTTTCAAATTTAAAACCCTCATTCAACACTTTACGCAAGGGTTCCTTAATTAACCACGGTTCCATTAAATAACGCACGTTTTCCCTTTAATTTTAAACGCACGGTTCCATTTAAATTTTAAACCCCGGTTCCATTAAATATACCACGGTTCCATTAATTATACGCACGGTTTCCCTTAATTATACCCGGGTTCCCTTAACTATGCGCAAATTCAGTAATTATACACCCTGTTCCAGTAAATTTT
Source organism: Cherax quadricarinatus (assembly GCF_026875155.1). NCBI lineage: Eukaryota > Metazoa > Arthropoda > Malacostraca > Decapoda > Parastacidae > Cherax > Cherax quadricarinatus. The sequence continues at coordinate 127,496 of NW_026465866.1, forward strand.
ACCAAAGGTTCGAATTATACACCCGTTCGTTAATTATCCACGTTCTATAAATTATACACCCGTTTCCAGTAATTATACGCACGGTTCTAGTAATAATACACCCGGTTCCAGTAATTATACGCACGGTTCTAGTAATTATACACCCGGTTCCAGTAATTATACGCACGGTTCTAGTAATTATACACCCGGTTCCGTAATTTACCCGGTTTTTATAATTATACACCCTTTCCAGTAATTAACCACGGTTTAGTAAATTTTACACCCGGTTCCAGTAATTAACGCACGGGTTCAGTAAATTTACCCCTTTTTCCCGAATTTTAGCACGTTCAGTAAAATACACCCGGTTCCGTAATTTACGCACGGTTTTTAGTAATTACACACCCGGTTCCGTAATTAAACGCACGGGTTTTAGTAATTATACACCCGGTTTAGTAATTATACGCACGGTTCTAGAAAATCACCCGGTTCCAGTAAATTTTACCACGTTCAGAATTATACACCCGGTTTTCCCTAATTAACGCACGGTTCAGTAATTATACACCCGGTTCCAGTAATTATACGCACGGTTCTAGTAATTATACACCCGGTTCCAGTAATTATACGCACGGTTTAGTAATTATACACCCCTTCCAGTAATTATACCACGGTTCAGTAATTAACACCCGGTTCCAGTAATTATACGCACGGGTTTTAGTAATTATAAAAACCCCTTCCATAAATTTTACCACGGTTTTATAATTAAACACCCCCTTCCAGTAATTAAACGCACGGTTCTATATTAACACCCGTTTCCCGTAATTTAACGCACTTTAGTAATTAACACCCGGTTTCCCGTAATTAACGCACGGGGTTTTAGTAATTATAACCCGTTCTATAATTAACGCACGTCTAGTAAATTTTACACCCGGTTTCCCAAATTAAAACGGTTCCATTAACTATGCGCACGTTCTAGTAATTAACACCCGGGTTTTTCCCAAAATTTTAACGCACGGGCTAGTAAATTTAAAAAACCCGGTTCCGTAAAATACCACGGGGTTTTTAATTAACCCCCGGTTCCAGTAATTTTAAAGCACGGTTCAGAAATTTTACACCCGGGCCAGTAATTATACCACGGTTCTAGTAATTATACACCCTTCCGTAATTAACGCCCCCGTTTTCAGTAATTATACACCCTTTCCGAATTATACCACGGGTTTTAGTAAAACACCGGTTCCATAAATTTTACGCACGGGCTAGTAATTATACCCCGGGCCAGTAATTATAAAAGCACGGTCTAGTAATTATACACCCTTCCAGTAATTATACCACGGTTCATAATTTACACCCGGTTCCAGTAATTAACGCACGGTTCTAGTAATTTACACCCGGTTTTAGTAATTATACCACGGGTTTTAGTAATTAAACACCCCTTCCAGTAATTTTAAAGCACGGTCTAGTAATTACACACCCGGTTCCGTAATTTACCCGTTCTAGTAATTATACACCCGGTTCCAGTAATTATACGCACGGTTCTAGTAATTATACACCCGGTTCCAGTAATTATACGCACGGTTCTAGTAATTATACACCCGGTTCCAGTAATTATACGCACGGTTCTAGTAATTATACACCCGGTTCCAGTAATTATACGCACGGTTCCATTAACTATGCGCACGGTTCTAGTAATTATACACCCGGTTCCAGTAATTATACGCAGGTTCTATAAATTTTAAACCCCGGTTTTTCCCAAATATACGCACGGTTTTTAGTAATTAACCCCGGGTTTCCCGAATTATACCACGTTCTAGAATTATACACCCGTTCCAGTAAAATACGCACAGTTCTAGTAAATTTTACACCCGGGTTCCCGTAATTATACTACGGTTTTTAGTAATTAAAAAACCCGGGTTTCCCGAATTTAAAAGCACGGTTCATAATTTTTACACCCTTCCAGTAATTTTAGCACGGTTTCTAGTAATTATACACCCGGTTTCCCGTAATTAAACGCAGGTTCTATAATTATACACCCGTTTCCGGGGAATTATACGAGGTTCAGTAATTTTAAAAACCCTTTTCCGTAATTAAACCACGGTTCAGTAAAATTAAAACCCTTTTCCCTAATTTTTAAAGCACGGTTCTAGTAATTTTACACCCGGTTCCAGTAATTACCACGTTCTAGTAATTATACACCCGGGTTTTTCCCGAAAAAAACGCAAAGGTTCAGTAATTTTACACCCGGGTTCCCGTAATTTTTACGCCGGTTTTCCCTTAACTAGCGCACGGTTTCTATAATTAAAACCCGGCCAGTAATTAACGCACGGTCAAGTAATTAACACCCGGTTTCCGTAATTATACCCCGGTTCTATAATTATCCCCTTTTTTGTAATTATACCACGGTTCTAGTAATTATACACCCGGTTCCCGAATTATATACGGTTCTAAAATTATACACCCGGTTCCAGTAATTAACCACGGGTTTTATAATTTACACCCGGTTTCCGTAATTTTTACCACGTTCATAATTATACACCCGGTTCCAGTAATTAACGCACGGTTTCTAGTAATTAACACCCGTTTCCAGTAATTTTAAACCACGGTTCTAGTAAAAAACCCACGGTTTTCCCGAATTTAAAAACCCGTTCCAGTAATTAACGCACGGTTTTTAGTAATAAACCCACTTTCCCAAAAAAACGCACGGGTTTTAGTAATTATACACCCGGTCCATAAAAATACACCCGTTCCAGTTTAACCCGGTTTTTAGTAATTTTTAAAACTCGTTCCGTAATTAACCACGGTTCTAGTAATTATACACCCCCGGGTTCCAGTAATTAGCGCACGGTTTTAGTAATTATACACCCTTCCCCGAATTATACGCACGGTTTTTAGTAAATAAAAACCCGTTTCCGTAATTTTACGCACGGTTTTTACTAATAAAACCCCGGTTCCCGTAATTATCGCACGGTTTTAGTAATTAACACCCGGGTTTCCCTAAATTTTTACCACGGTTCTAGTAATTAACACCCGGTTCCAGAATTATCGCACGGTTTTTAGTAATTAACACCCGGTTTTTCCCGTAATTATACCACGGTTCTAGTAATTAAACACCCTTCCAGAATTTACGCACGGTTCAGTAATTAACACCCCTTCCATAAATAAAGCACGTTTTCCCTAACTAAAGCGCACGGGTTCTAGTAATTAACACCCGGTTCCAGAAATTTTACGCACGGTTCTAGTAATTATACACCCGGTCCATAATTATCCACGGGTTTCCCTTAACTAGGGGGCCCCGGTTTTAGTTTAAATACACCCGGTTCCAGTAATTTTAAAACCCCAGTTCTATAATTTTAAACCCGGTTCCATAATTAACGCACGTTCTAGTAAATTAAAAACCCGGTTCCAGTAATTATATGACGGTTCTATAATTTTACACCCCGGGTTTCCCGTAATTATATGCACTTTTTATAATTATACACCCGGTTCCAGTAAAAATAGCCCCGGGTTTTTAATTTAAACACCCTTTTTCCCGTAATTATATCCCGGTTTTAGAAAATTTTACACCCGTCCAGAATTATCCCACGGTTCTAGTAATTAACACCCGGTCCCCATAAAAAACGCACTTCCATTTAAAAATGCGCACGGTTCTAGTAATTATACACCCGGTTTTAGTAATTATCACACGGGTTTTAGTAATTATACCCCGGTTCCAAATTATACACACGGTTTCTAGTAATTATACACTCGGTTCCCGTAATTATACGCACGGCTAGTAATTATACACCCGGTTTTCCCGTAATTTTTCGCACGGTTTTTATAATTAAACACCCGTTCCAGTAATTATACGCACGGTTCAGTAAATTTTACCCCGGTTCCATAATTAAACGCACGTTCAGTAATTATACACCCGGTTCCAGAATTAACCACGGGTTTTTAAAATTATACACCCTTTTCCCGTAAATTAACGCACGTTTTTTAGTAATTATACACCCGGTTCCAGTAAATTATACGCACGGTTTCTAGTAATTAACACCCGGTTCCAGAATTTTAAAGCACGGTTCTAGTAATTAACACCCGGTTCCCGAAATTTTACCACGGTTCTAGTAATTATACACCCGGGTTTCCCGTAATTAAAACGCACGGTTTTATAATTTACACCCGTTTCCTTTAATTTACGACGGTTTAGTAAATTTTACACCCGGTTTCCCGTAATTTTAAAGCACGGTTTTATAATAATTTCCCACGGTCCAGTAATTATCGACTCTAGTAATTATACACCCGGTTCCAGTAATTTTAAAGCCGGTTTTTAGTAAATTTTAAAACCGGGGTTTCCCTAATTTAACGCACGGGTTTCCCGTAATTAAACCCCGGGTTCCCTAATTATACCCCGGTTTCCCTAATTTTAAAGCACGTTTTAGTAATTATCACCCGTTCCAGTAATAAAACGCACGGTTCTAGTAATAATACCCACGGGCCAGAATTAACCACGTTCCATAATTTACACCCGGGTTTCCCGTAATTATACCACGGTTTTTAGTAATTAACACCCGGTTTCCCTAATTAACGCACTTTTTAGTAATAAAACCCCGGGTTTCCCGAAATTTTAAACCACGGTCTAGTAATTTTAAAACCCGTTTCCCGTAAAAATACGCACGGTTCAAAAAAAATACCCACGGTTTTCCCGTAAAAAAAACCACGGTTTTTAGTAAATAAACACCCGGTTCCAGTAATTTTTAAAGCACGGTTCCAGTAATTATACGCACGCCAAATTTACCACGGTTCTAGTAATAAACACCCTTTTCCATAATTAACCACGGTTCCATAATTATACCACGGTTTTAGTTTTTTTAAAAGCACGGTTAAATTATACACCCGGTTCCCGTAATTTTACGCACGGTTTTCCCGAAAAAATAAATTATTTTTCAATAACTTTCAATTTTACATAAAAAAAAAAAAGACAGCGTTCACTTTTGGGGGAGAATAGTGAAATATTTTTAAAAGGAGAGATATGAAATATTTTAAAAGGAGGAAAAGTGAAATATTTAAATGGGGGAGTAGTGAAATTTTTTAAATGGAGAAGTGAAAATTTAAAGGAAAGATAGGAAATATTTAAAAAGGGGAATATGAAATAATTTTAAAAGGAAAACAGTGAAATATTTTAAAAGGGGAGATAGTGAAATATTTTAAATGGAAAAAATAGTGAAAAATTTAAAGGGGAGATAGGAAATATTAAAAAGGAAGATAGTGAAAAATTTAAAAGGAAAGACGTGAAATATTTAAATGGAAGGGTAGTGAAATATTTAAATGGAAAGAAGTGAAATATTTAAATGGGAAAAAAAATGAAATATTTTAAAAGGAAATAGTGAAATATTAAATGGGAAAAATAGTGAAAAATTTTAAAAGGAAAGAAGTGAAATATTTAAATGGGAAAAAGTAAATATTTAAATGGAAAGACATGAAATAATTTTTAAAAGGAGAAGTGAAATATTTAAATGGAAAAAAGTGAAATATTTTTAAAGGAAATATGAAATATTTAAAATGGAAAAAATTGAAATATTTAAAAGGAAAAATAGTGAAAATATTTAAATGGAGAGATAGTGAAATATTTAAATGGAAAGATAGTGAAATATTTAAATGGAAAGATAGTGAAATATTTAAATGGAGAGATAGTGAAATATTTAAATGGAAAGTCAGTGAAATATTTAAATGGAGAGATAGTGAAATATTTAAATGGAGAGATAGTGAAATATTTAAATGGAAAGATAGTGAAATATTTAAATGGAAAGATAGTGAAATATTTAAATGGAGAGATAGTGAAATATTTAAATGGAAAGATAGTGCAGTAGTTCGTGACTGGGAGTAACAATAAGAGTCTGGTTGTGTTCACACAGCACGTTTCGCTCACTTATTGTGCTATCACTGTTAAATGCTGCAGCTTCTGACGTTTCTTGCATTTTTACATTATTGTGTTGATATTATACTTACACTTTATCTCACACTCTCCCTCTCTCACACTCTCCCTCTCTCACACTCTCCCTCTCTCACACTCTCCCTCTCTCACACTCTCCCTCTCTCACACTCTCCCTCTCTCACACTCTCCCTCCTCTCTACACTCTAACCTCTCTCACACTCTCCCTCTCTCACACTCTCCCTCTCTCACACTCTCCCTCTCTCACACTCTCCCTCTCTCACACTCTCCCTCTCTCACACTCTCCCTCCTCACACTCTCCCTCTCTCACACTCTACCTCTCTCACACTCTCCCTCTCTCACACTCTCCCTCTCTCACACTCTCCCTCTCTCACACTCTCCCTCTCTCACACTCTCCCTCTCTCACACTTTTCCCTCTCTCACACTCTCCCTCTCTCACACTCTCCCTCTCTCACACTCTCCCTCTCTCACACTCTCCCTCTCTCACACTCTCCCTCTCTCACACTCTCCCTCTCTCACACTCTCCCTCTCCACACTCTCCCTCTCTCACACTCTCCCTCTCTCACACTCTCCCTCTCTCACACTCTCCCTCTCTCACACTCTCCCTCTCTCACACTCTCCCTCTCTCACACTCTCCCTCCCCTCTCACACTCTCCCTCTCTCACACTCTCCCTCTCTCAACTCTCCTCTCTCACACTCTCCCTCTCTCACACTCTCCCTCTCTCACACTCTCTCTCACACTCTACTCTCCACACTCTCCCCTCTCACACTCTCCTCTTCACACTCTACCTCTCTCACACTCTACCTCTCTCACACTCTCCCTCTCCACACTCTACCTCTCTCACACTCTCCTCCTCACACTCTCCCTCTCTCACACTCTCCCTCCTCATCTCACACTCTCCCTCTCTCACACTCTCCCTCTCTCACACTCTACCCTCTCACACTCTCCCCTCTCACACTCTCCTCTCTCACACTCTACCTCTCCCACCACTCCCCCCTCCTCTCCACACTCTCCCCTCTCCCACACTCTCCCCCTCCCACACTCTCCCTCTCCCACACTCTCCCTCTCCCACACTCTCCCTCTCCCACACTCTCCCTCTCCCACACTCTCCCTCTCCCAACTCCCTCCCACTCTCCCCCACACTCTCCCTCTCCCACACTCTCCCTCTCTCCACACTTCCTACCTCCCTCTCCACACTTCTACCTCTCCCCACACTCAAACCGCTCTCACACTCTCCCTCTCCCACACTCTCCCTCTCCCACACTCTCCCTCTAACACACTCTCCCTCTCCCCACACTCTCCCTCACCCACACTCTCCCTCTCCCACACTCTCCCTCAACCACACTCTCCCTCTCCCACACTCTCCCTCTCCCCCCCTCTCCCTCACCCACACTCTTCCTCACCCACACTCTCCCTCACCCACAGTCTCCCTCTCCCACACTCTCCCTCTCCCACACTCTCCCTCTCTCATACTCTCCCTCTCTCACACTCTCCCTCTCCCACCCTCTCCCTCACCCACACTCTTCCTCACCCACACTCTCCCTCACCCACACTCTCCCTCTCCCACACTCTCCCTCTCCCACACTCTCCCTCTCTCATACTCTCCCTCTCTCACACTCTCCCTCTCCCACACTCTCCCTCTCCCACACTCTCCCTCTCTCCAACATTCATGTGGTAGATACTACAGCACTTGTCTTAAACCGTCCTTCACTTACGACGTTCGTTGTCGCAAGAATTTTAATGTTTTAATTAATTTACTTCATCTAAACCAGCTATTAAAACAGTATTTTTTTTTATATTCTTTCCTAAATTAGGCTAACATTAGGTAATCTATATTTATGTTTAAACACCAGCACCCAAACGAAACACAGAAGCATTGTTACCCAATTTTCTCGTTCATGTGCTAGAACGCACCCAACTCTCTCGTTCATGTGCTAGAACGCACCCAACTCTCTCGTTCATGTGCTAGAACGCACCCAACTCTCTCGTTCATGTGCTAGAACGCACCCAACTCTCTCGTTCATATGCTAGAACGCACCCAACTCTCGTTCATATGCTAGAGCACACCCAACTCTCTCGTTCATGTGCTAGAACGCACCCAATTCTCTCGTTCATATGCTAGAACGCACCCAACTCTCTAGTTCATGTGCTAGAACGCACCCAATTCTCTCGTTCATATACTAGAACGCACCCAATTCTCTCGTTCATATGCTAGAACGCACCCAATTCTCTCGTTCATATGCTAGAACGCACCCAACTCTCTCGTTCATATGCTAGAACGCACCCAACTCTCTCGTTTATGTGCTAGACGCACCCAACTCTCTCGTTCATGTGCTAGAACGCACCCAACTCTCTCGGTCATGTGCTAGAACGCACCCAACTCTCGTTCATGTGCTAGAACGCACCCAGCTCTCGTTCATGTGCTAGAACGCACCCAGCTCTCGTTCATGTGCTAGAACGCACCCAGCTCTCTGTTTCACGTGCTAGAACGCACCCAACTCTCGTTCATGTGCTAGAACGCACCCAGCTCTCTGTTTCACGTGCTAGAACGCACCCAACTCTCGTTCATATGTTAGAATACACCCAACTCTCTAGGTCATGTGCTAGAACGCATTGAACTCTCTTGTTCACGTGCTAGAACGCACCCAACTCTCGTTCATGTGCTAGAACGCACCCAGCTCTCTGGTTTACGTGCTAGAACGCACCCAACTCTCGTTCTTGTGCTAGAACGCACCCAGCTCTCTAGTTCATGTGCTAGAACGCACCCAACTCTCCTTCATGTGCTAGAACGCACCCAACTCTCCTTCATGTGCTAGAACGCACCCAACTCTCCTTCATGTGCTAGAACGCACCCAACTCTCTCGTTCACGTGCAACAACTGATTGCCTGACTACCCACTAAACTTTCTGTATAACACGCCTTTAAACTTGAAAAAAATAGCAAAATTGTCGCTCAAAAGCGGCGAATTATTTTCGCTGAAGTTTCAGTGTTCACGAGGGAACTACAACTTCAGTGAGTGATTTCAACAGATAGAGTAAAAGTTGGACGGGACACAAGTTGGTGGTGGAGTAAAGATGGCCGCCACTCTGGCGGGGGCACAACACCTAGACAATGGTCTCTACCGACGTGATAATGGAGTTTTTTTTCTTCCCTTTTGGAACGTCATTGGAAAAGTGGCGTGTGTGTGTGTTATTGTGTGTGTCTCCCCTTCCTACAGCTGAGTTAATTAGGGATGCAGTAGCTAAAACAACAGCAGCAGTAGCAAAGTAACAGTCACTGGCGCAATAGCAGCTAAGTAACAGTCACTGGCGCAATAGCAGCTAAGTAACAGTCACTGGCGCAATAGAAGCAAAGTAACAGTCACTGGCGCAATAGCAGGTAAGTAACAGTCACTGGCGCAGTAGCAGGTAAGTAACAGTCACTGGCGCAATAGCAGCTAAGTAACAGTCTCTGGCGCAATAGCAACTAAGTAACAGTCACTGGCGCAATAGCAGCTAAGTAACAGTCACTGGCGCAATAGCAGCTAAGTAACAGTCACTGGCGCAATAGAAGCAAAGTAACAGTCACTGGCGCAATAGCAGCTAAGTAACAGTCACTGGCGCAACAGCAGCTAAGTAACAGTCACTGGCGCAATAGCAGCTAAGTAACAGTCACTGGCACAACAGCAGCGAAGTAACAGTCACTGGCACAACAACAGCGAAGTAACAGTCACTGGCGCAACAACAGCGAAGTAACAGTCACTGGCACAACAGCAGGAACAACTACAGCAGCGTAACTAGCAGAACAGAAGGTAGTGGAAGAAATTCGAGAACCTAAAAAGCTACAAAATACAACAGATTCTTTTTTAGATACAGTGCTAACTGCAGCAACAAATATAAAACTTACTAGAGAACAAAGAACTGATAAATGATTCACAGCAACAGCAGCTGCAGACCAGCTGGAGTCACAAAAGACGCACAAACAACTGAAAGTACTCCAACAGTGACATAGTTGCCGTTGCAACCACCACTGCCACTACTGTTTAAGACACCAACGGAATCATGAACCGGAACAGCTACAAAAGAGTGAGATAAATTAACTGTTAAGAGAAAAAATAATCGGTCGAAGGTAACAAAAATTCAGGAGGTATTATGCACTAAATATTACCAACGTTATGTCTTGCTTGAGGTCTTACCTGGAGTTTACCTGGAGAGAGTTTCGGGGGTCAACGCCCCCGCGGCCCGGTCTGTGACCAGGCCTCCTGGTGGATCAGCGCCTGATCAACCAGGCTGTTGCTGCTGGCTGCACGCAAGCCAACGTACGAGCCGCAGCCCGGCTGATCAGGAACTGACTTTAGGTGCTTGTCCAGTGCCAGCTTGAAGACTGCCAGGGGTCTGTTGGTAATCCCCCTTATGTGTGCTGGGAGGCAGTTGAACAGTCTCGGGCCCCTGACACTTATTGTATGGTCTCTTAACGTGCTAGTGACACCCTGATGATATATATTGAATCAGTCACAAAGTTATGACAAAAGAAATCTAGCACCGAAAGAACTTGATGCAAATAGGTACTTTTTAATGTCATTGGTGAATTAAGAGTATTCTTACATAAAGGATATTAAAAGTTGCAGTACACTAGTTGGAGTAATTCATAGTCCACACTTCTGACACGAGACTTTAGGCGACCAGCAGATCACAAGGGAGACAAAAATATAGAATCTAGCTGACAAGCTTAATGTGGCAGGTCAGTGTAGCAACAACAGGAAAGATGGTGTAAAGTGTGTGTGTGTGTGTGTGTGTGTGTGTGTGTGTGTGTGTGTGTGTGTGTGTGTGGTGTGTGTGTGTGTGTGTGTGTTGTGGTGTGTGTGTGGTGTGTGTGTGTGTGTGTGTGTGTGTGTAGGAAAAACACTCTCCGACACTTAGGGAATTCATATCAATATTTATAAAGAATACTAGCACGCTGTAGCTAAGGTCTACTGTAGTAAGATATCCGAAATAAGGAGAAATTTCTTCAATCAGATCATGGTAATTTGTGCAGCCAGTGATACCTGAATGTAGCAAGAGTCTAGGACGAAATATTGACATTATGATGGTACGTTCACTCAGAGGATCAACACCGCTGTTGCTGCCGAGTATACTCAATGCCTCGAGGCAAAGTTCAGATTCTCATCCTGTCTTCTCCTCTCTAAGTCCTCTCTACTCATTTGTTTTCATCCTATTTCCCTCTTCCTGTTCCTTTCTCTCTCTCTCATCTTCCCACCTCTAATTGTCCCATCCCTCTCTTTACACTTATCACATTCTCTTATCACTCTGCCACCTCTCTCCTCTTTTCCTTTTCTTTCATTTTTTTTCGTTCTCCTTTTAAGCATCTCTATCCTCTCTGTTTCTCTTCGCATCCTTTCTCCATTCATCAACTAAATTTAAAGCGTCATTCATCAACGTGGTGTTGATGACGGCGTCGAGTTAATATAACATCAAACATGTCACTGCATGTTACGACTAAATCGTTCCACTGCAGAAGTAACAAGTGGCCTTTATACGTCATTATACATCTTTATACAGTCCTATATAGCCTTATACATTTTTTATACGTTTTTAATGTTCTCACGTTTCTCGTTTGATTCCCTTTTTTAATGGATAATGGTTTGTTTTCTTGTACCTGAGATATAGACCCTCCGGTTTAGCGTTAACTTGATTTTTTTCTTCTTTTTCTTCTTCTTCTCTCTTCTTATTTCTTCTTTTTTCTCTTCTCTTCCTTCTTTTTCTTCCTTCTTTTCTTCTCTTCTTATTATTTATTATTATTATTATTATTATATTAATTAGTATTTATTATTATTATTAAAATAAAATAATATAATATAATAATAATAATAATAATATAATAAAATTAATAAAATAATATAATTATTATTATTATTATTATATTATTATTATTATAATTTTATTATTATTATTATTAAATTATCATATTATTAAATTATGAATCGGATTTGGTTTCCGTGTGATAAAACTTAGAATGACTTTCATTCGGCTACAACTTTTGACCTTTAAAAACAATTCGATTTTTGTTGGTTTTATGAGTACTAATCTTACAGTTTTATTAATATATTTATTATTCAACTAGCACAATAAAATATTTAAAGTAAATCTAAATGTACATGAGTTGGTGTACACAAGTTGGTGTACACAGGTTGGTGTAGCAGTCCTGGTGTTAGTGTACACAGGTTGGTGTAGCAGTCCTGGTGTTGGTGTACACGGGTTTGGGTGTGAGCAGCCCTGGTGTTGGTGTACACAGGTTGGTGTGGCAGTCCTGGTGTTGGTGTACACAGGTTGGTGTGGCAGTCCTGGTGTTGGTGTACACAGGTTGGTGTGGAAGTCCTGGTGTTGGTGTACACAGGTTGGGTGCAGTCGGTGTTAGTGTACACAGGTTGGTGTAGCATTTCCTGGTGTTGGTGTACACAGGTTGGTGTGGCAGTCCGGGTGTTGGGTGGTCACAGGTTGGTGTGGCAGTCCTGGTGTTGTGTACACAGGTTGTGTGCAGTTCCTGGTGTTGGTGTACACAGGTTGGTGTGGCAGTCCTGGTGTTAGTGTACACAGGTTGGTGTAGCAGTCCTGGTGTTGGTGTACACAGGTTGGTGTGGCAGTCCTGGTGTTGGTGTCCCAAAAGTTGGTGTGGCAGTCCTGCTGTTGGTGTACACAGGTTGGTGTGGCAGTCCTGGTGTTGGTGTACACAGGTTGGTGTGGCAGTCCTGGTGTTGGTGTACACAGGTTGGTGTAGCAGTCCTGGTGTTGGTGTACACAGGTTGGTGTGGCAGTCCTGGTGTTGGTGTACACAGGTTGGTGTGGCAGTCCTGGTGTTGGTTTTACACAAGTTGGGTGTGGCAGTCCTGTGTTGTGTACACAGGTTGGTGTGGCAGTCCTGGTTTTGGGGTGTACACAGGTTGGTGTGGCAGTCCTTGTTTTGGGTTTGTACACAGGTTGGTGTAGCAGTGGTGTTGGTGTACACAGGTTGGTGTGGCAGTCCTGGGTTGGTGTACACAGGTTGGGTGGCAGTCTGGGTGGTGCACAAGTTGGTGGGCAGCCCTGGTTTTGGTGTAAAAGGTGGTGTGGCAGTCTGGTGTTGGTGTACACAGGTTGGTGTGGCAGCCGGTGTTGGTACACAGGTGGTGTGGGCTTTGGTTTGGTGTACACGGGTTGTGTGGCATTTCCTGGTGTTAGTGTACAGGTTGGTGTGGCAGTCCTGGTGTGGTTACACAGGTTGGTGGCATTCCTGGTTTGTGTACCAGTTTTTGTGGCATTCCTGGTGTTTGTGACGGGTTGGGTTTGGGTATTCGGTGTTGGGGACAGGTTGGTGGCATTCCTGTGTTGTGTACCTGGTTGGTGTGGCTTTCCTGTGTTTGTGTACTTTGGTTTGGTGGCTTTCCGGGGTTTTTTGTGTACCTGTTGGGTGGCGTCCTGTGTTCGTTTTTACGGGTTGGTGTGGCATTCCTTGTTAGTTACATTTGTGTTGGTGGGGCAGTCCGGGTTTTGTGTACAGGTTGGTGGGGCATTCCTGTTTGTGTACACTGGTTGGTGGGCATTCCTGTTTTGTTACACGGGTTAGTGTGCTTTCCCGGGTGTTGGTACACAGTTGGGTGTGGCAGTCCGGGTGTTGTGTAACAATTTGGTGTGGCCGCTGTGTTGGTGTACACATTGGTGGGGCAGTCTGTGTTGTTTACACAGGTTGGTTGGGCAGTCTGGTTTTGGGTGTACACAGGTTGGTTGCAGTCCTGGTTTTGGTGTACACAGTTTGGTGCATCCTGGTTTTGGGTGAAACGCAGGTTGGTGTAGCATCCTGGTGTTAGTGTACACAGGTTGGTGTGTAGCGTCCTGGTGTTGGTGTACACAGGTTGGTGTGGTAGTCCTGGTTTTGGGTTTGTACACAGGTGGTGTGGCAGTCCTGTGTTGGTGTACACAGGTTGGTGTAGCAGTCCTGGTGTTAGTTTTACCAGGTTGGGTGTAGCAGTCCTGTGTTTTGGGTGTACACAGGTTGGTGTGGCAGTCCTGGTGTTGGTGTACGCAGGTTGGTGTAGCAGTCCTGGTGTTAGTGTACACAGGTTGGTGTAGCAGTCCTGGTGTTGGTGTACACAGGTTGGTGTGGCAGTCCTGGTGTTGGTGTAAACAGGTTGGTGGGCCCAGTCCTGGTGTAAATGTACACAGGAGGTGTAGCAGTCCTGGTGTTGGTTTTAACAAGTTGGGGTAGCAGTCCTGGTTTAGTGTACACGGGTTTGGTGTGCAGTCCTGGTGTTAGTGTACACAGGTTGGTGTGGCAATCCTAGTGTTGGTGTACACAGGTTGGTGTGGCAGTCCTGGTGTTGGTGTACACTAGTTGGTGTGGCAGTCCTGGTGTTGGTGTACACAGGTTGGTGTGGCAGTCCTGGTGTTGGTGTACACAGGTTGGTGTGGCAGTCCTGGTGTTAGTGTACACAGGTTGGTGTAGCAGTCCTGGTGTTGGTGTACACAGGTTGGTGTGGCAGTCCTGGTGTTAGTGTACACAGGTTGGTGTAGCAGTCCTGGTGTTGGTGTACACAAGTTGGTGTAGCAGTCCTGGTGTTAGTGTACACAGGTTGGTGTAGCAGTCCTGGTGTTAGTGTACACAGGTTGGTGTGGCAATCCTAGTGTTGGTGTACACAGGTTGGTGTGGCAGTCCTGGTGTTGGTGTACACTGGTTGGTGTGGCAGTCCTGGTGTTGGTGTACACAGGTTGGTGTGGCAGTGCTGGTTTTGGGTGTACACGGTTGGGTTTGTGGCAGTCCTGGTGTTAGTGTACACAGGTTGGTGTAGCAGTGCTGGTGTTGGTGTACACAAGTTGGTGTAGCAGTCCTGGTGTTAGTGTACACAGGTGTGTGTAGCAGTCCTGGTGTTAGTGTACACAGGTTGGTGTGGCAGTCCTGGTGTTGGTGTACACAGGTTGGTGTGGCAGTCCTGTGTTGGTGTACAGGTGGTTGTGTGCAGCCTGGTGTTGGTGTACACAGGTTGGTGTGGCAGTCCTGGTGTTGGTGTACACAGGTTGGTGTGGCAGTCCTTGTGTTGGTGTACACAGGTTGGTGTGGCAGTCCTGGTGTTGGTGTACACAGGTTGGTGTGGCAGTCCTGGTGTTGGTGTACACAGGTTGGTGTGGCAGTCCTGGTGTTGGTGTACACAGGTTGGTGTGGCAGTCCTGGTGTTGGGTACACGGGTTTGGGTGGCAGTCCTGGTGTTGGTGTACACGGGTTGGTGTGGCAGTCCTGGTGTTGGTGTACACAGTTGTGTAGCAGTTTTGGTGTTGGTGTACACAGGTTGGTGTTTGCAGTCCTGGTGTTTGTGTAACACAGGTTGGTGTGGCAGTCCTGGTGTTGGTTACACAGGTTGGTTTTGGCAGTCCTGGTGTTGGTGTACACAGGTTGGTGTGGCAGTCCTGGTGTTGGTGTACACAGGTTGGTGTGGCAGTCCTGGTGTTGGTGTACACAGGTTGTGTGGCAGTCCTGGTTTTGGGTTTGTACACGGGTTGGTGTGGCAGTCCGGGTGTTGGTGTACACAGGGTTGGTGTGGCAGTCCTGGTGTTGGTGTACACTGGTTGGTGTGGCAGTCCTGGTGTTGGTGTACACAGGTTGGTGTGGCAGTCCTGGTGTTGGTGTACACAAGTTGGTGTGGCAGTCCTGGTGTTGGTGTACACAGGTTGGTGTTGCAGTCCTGGTGTTGGTGTACACAGGTTGGTGTGGCAGTCCTGGTTTTGTTGTGTACACAGGTTGGTGTGGCAGTCCTGGTGTTGGTGTACACAGGTTGGTGTGGCAGTCCTGGTGTTGGTGTACACAGGTTGGTGTAGCAGTCCTTGTGTTGGTGTACACAGGTTGGTGTAGCAGTCCTGGTGTTGGTGTACACAGGTTGGTGTGGCAGTCCTGGTGTTGGTGTACACAGGTTGGTGTAGCAGTCCTGGTGTTGGTGTACACAGGTTGGTGTGGCAGTCCTGGTGTTTAGTGTACACAGGTTGGTTGGCAGTCCTGGTGTTGGTGTACACGGTTGGTGTACAGTCCTGGTGTTGGTGTACACGGGTTTGGGTTGTAGCATCCTGGTTTTGGGTGTACACAGGTTGGTGTGGCAGTCCTGGTGTTGTGGTACATAGGTTGGTGTGGCAGTCCGGGTTTTTGGGTTTGTACACAGGTTGGTGTGGCAGTCCTGGTGTTGGTGTACACAGGTTGGTGTGGCAGTCCTTGTGTTGGTGTACACAGGTTGGTGTGGCAGTCCTGGTGTTGGTGTACACAGGTTGGTGTGGCAGTCCTGGTGTTGGTGTACACAGGTTGGTGTGGCAGTCCTGGTGTTGGTGTACACAGGTTGGTGTGGCAGTCCTGGTGTTGGTGTACACAGTTGGTTTGTAGCAGTCCTGGTTTTGGTGTACACAGGTTGGTGTGGCAGTCCTGGTGTTGGTGTACACAGGTTGGTGTAGCAGTCCTGGTGTTAGTGTACACTTGGGTTATAATTTTTTTACGTTTTTCTCCAAATAAAACTTCTCCTGTGTCATAAATCGATGAACTTTTGTTTGAAAACAATAAAAAAAGTCCCTAATTCCTCTCAGTTTTCAAAAAAGGTCACTCCTATATAAAATCGATGAATCACATACATCTACTCACAAGTAGCAACTCAGGAAGATACTAATTGGTAACTCAAAATAATGAAAAATATTAATAACCATATATTTTTGTTACTAGTCGTAAGTAGCAACTCAGAAAATTACTAATTAACTGCGTCAACTATTGCTGTTATCATTTTAATTCATTGTATTTCACAAAGGATTGTATCAGTGAGCACCACTTATATGACATTATATTTATAGGTATAGCCTGTAGTGTGACTTTGTAAATGGTCCAAGTCGGACCGAAACGTCGTCGTAAGCTTCTCTCTTCTATGTGCGGGTTATTTGTGTATAGGTATAGCCTAAGTGTCAATTTTTTGTCATTATTTCACATTCCTGTCACTGTAAACTCTTCCAGTTTCTGGAACTGTTAAGAAATTTGAAGAACAATCCAGATCCAGGTATACATATAAAAAAACTTCATGAGAAAACAAATCAAATTATTGCCGTCATATCTGTTTCAGAAATTCGGAATTAATTATAAAGAAGAACCAAGATATCTGGACCAATAATTTGGTGGGATTCCAGAAGTCACATAGAAGAGGAATTGTGCCTTTAGAAGAATCTTCACTAGAAGGAAAATGGAGAATTCCTCTCCAAACCCAGATCACTGGATAGTACCAGTTTCTTGGATTAGATATCAGAGAAAGAAAGCAGCGAATAGCTAAAATTTCCAAAGTTACAAAATTATGGAGGAATAAATTGAATTTTCCACATGTGTCAGATCAAGTAATACGTGTGTCAGATCAAGTAATACGTGTGTCAGATCAAGTAATACGTGTGTCAGATCAAGTAATACGTGTGTCAGATCAAGTAATACGTGTGTCAGATCAAGTAATACGTGTGTCAGATCAAGTAATACATGTGCCAGATCAGGTAATGACTTCAAGAATTTGTCAGAAATATTGAAACCTTACATAAAAGCACTGAACTCAATGAAAAATCACTGGAAGCAGGAGCCGTCCACACTCAATATACCAAGAAGTAATCAGTGTGATGAACGTGCAACCAAAGTTATGCAGGAACTGTATGCTGCCTGCAGAAACAAACTTCAACTTCGGTTTATTCTAAGCAATAAGTAGTAATATATGTACAAACACAATAACAATGATGCTGTAAGCTGTTTTATTTGCTGTTAATATTACGTGCAATACACATTCAAGTTACGTGTTTTCGTTACTCGTTTTTTTTTTCATTTAGAGGCGACATTTTCTAAAAAGATATTGAAATGGAAGGTCATTTCTTTGCTTTCAGGCAAAAGTTCATCTGATTAAGGTACGGGAATGTTACGTTGTAAAAGGTTAAAACCCTAAATTGTGCACACAGATTGGTGAGGCATTCCTGGTGTTTGTGAACACAACACAATGTTAGTGTGGCAGGCAGGGAAGTTCATTATGGAGTGACTATCTTAATTCCTCGGGCTGATATTTTTTTCAGGATTCTTTGGTCGTTAGCAAGGAAATGGTGGTGGTGGTGGGGGAGGTGCCCCACATGTTTGCACTGAGTGAGAGAGAAAAAAGTGTAACTAACTAGGTACGGTGATTCATAACTTGGTACCAGCTCCACGTCTGGAATACCACCCTTGGTATTATCCTGCAGCTGACTCTTCTTACATGATTACCCTCACTGATTAGCTGACTACGCCGTTCCTCCTCCCAATCAACAGTCGGCGGCGCCCACAGTTTTGTTCTCAGTCAAGATTGACTGCGTCAAGAGTGTGATTGTAGACAGTTGATTGTAAGCTTCCAGGACTGCAGCGTGAAACACTGGTGTCATCAACACTCCTCAGAATTTCACTGTTAAATATTTGCGTGTTCCACCACTACTGCAACACCTTCCTGGTGCTGTCTGCCTCAGTCGTCACTACTACCCCCTCCACCACAACACTGTCCTCGAAGCCCTGTCTGTATCTACACCAGAAAGATGTGGACGAAATCGATCTTGACATTCTTCCTTCGCCTCAGATTTCTAACTGAGAGTAAGTGAATACATGTTCGTTGTGGAATTTGGAAAGGAGGAAAACTGTAGGTGTTGGCTGTGATGTTGGGAGACACTTGGAGGACAGCGGGACAGACACGGGCACAGGAGCGCCACTCCCAGATGACAGTGTCTTGCCTCTACTTAATTAACAACTTCCAACTGTACCGAGTGAATTCCTTGTTGAGACAAGATAACAATAATAGTTCCCCTTGGTCTGCCGCTGACAGGTCGCAGACTTTCGCTATTCGGATGTTCACTTCATTACTGTCTCGTTCTGTGTTTCCAGGAAGCAAGTTTTGTGGACTAGTGAAGCAGTGTTGTTATTGTGTTACTGGGAGTATGGCGGTGCTCTGCCTTGACCTGTGATGGTGTCACCAGTGTTGCTGTGTCTCTGAGAGATGGTAATGTTCTGCCTTGACCTGTGATGGTGTCACCAGTGTTGCTGTGTCTCTGAGAGATGGTAATGTTCTGCCTTGACCTGTGATGGTGTCACCAGTGTTACTGTATCTCTGAGAGGATGGTGATGTTCTGCCTTGACCTGTCATGGTGTCACCAGTGTTACGTATCTCTGAAGGATGTAATGTTCTGCCTTGACCTGTGATGGTGTCACCAGTGTTACTGTATCTCTGAGAGGATGGTAATGTTCTGCCTTGACCTGTGATGGTGTCACCAGTGTTACTGTATCTCTGAGAGATGGTAATGTTCTGCCTTGATCTGTGATGGTGTCACCAGTGTTACTGTATCTCTGAGAGGATGGTGATGTTCTGCCTTGACCTGTCATGGTGTCACCAATGTTACTGTAAACTCTGAGAGGATGTAATGTTCTGCCTTTTACCGTGATGGTGTCACCAGTGTTACTGTATCTCTGAGAGGATGGTAATGTTCTGCCTTGACCTGTGATGGTGTCACCAGTGTTACTGTATCTCTGAGAGATGGTAATGTTCTGCCTTGATCTGTGATGGTGTCACCAGTGTTGCTGTGTCTCTGAGAGGATGGTAATGTTCTGCCTTGACCTGTGATGGTGTCACCAGTGTTGCTGTGTCTCTGAGAGATGGTAATGTTCTGCCTTGACCTGTGATGGTGTCACCAGTGTTACTGTATCTCTGAGAGGATGGTGATGTTCTGCCTTGACCTGTGATGGTCTCACCAGTGTTACTGTATCTCTGAGAGGATGGTAATGTTCTGCCTTGACCTGTGATGGTGTCACCAGTGTTACTGTATCTCTGAGAGGATGGTAATGTTCTGCCTTGACCTGTGATGGTGTCACCAGTGTTGCTGTGTCTCTGAGAGATGGTAATGTTCTGCCTTGACCTTTGATGGTGTCACCAGTGTTACTGTATCTCTGAGAGGATGGTGATGTTCTGCATTGACCTGTGATGGTGTCACCAGTGTTACTGTATCTCTGAGAGGATGGTAATGTTCTGCCTTGACCTGTAATGGTGTCACCAGTGTTACTGTATCTCTGAGAGGATGGTGATGTTCTGCCTTGACCTGTCATGGTGTCACCAGTGTTACTGTATCTCTTAGAGGATGGTGATGTTCTGCCTTGACCTGTGATGGTGTCACCAGCGTTACTGTATCTCTTAGAGCAGTGGTTCCCAAACTTTTTCAGCTTGTTACCCAATTTAACATGCCACATAAAGCATGTTACCCCTTTCACAAAATGTTGTTATTATTGATATATATGGCTAAACGTGAACGTATACAGCCTCGCATTCTCTGCTAATCCTAGCAAAACCATTGAAAACGTAAGAACCACACATACATTATATATAAAATTAATAATAGCTACAAATTCACAGTAACAGTGGGTAAATACTAACATATACTGCACAGGCAGTACACATACATACCAGCTTATGTCTACCTCGGCTGATGCTCACAGATAAACTGACATGTGAAATAGAGGCAGCCTCAGGAAGTGAGTGAGCATACTGGACAGGGGATCTGGGCTACTGAGTGACTTTTGTCCTGAAGCATACTTGTCAAAATACTTTTTGGGTTTCCACACACTTAGCTATATATTTCTTCTTTTCTAATACGTATATTAGTTTTTGATGTTTATTGTTATTTGGTTTAACTTTAAATTTCTTACTATAATAGGTTTACTTTACAACTTTAATATAAGACAAAGTTAACAATAATCCTCTACCGGGTACCGCATTGTTTTCTTGATTTTCAGAATTCATAAATTTTTTTTTTGTCACCCCCCATTACCCCCCAAAAAAGGTTAAATTACCCCCCGGGGGTAATTTACCCCCAGTTTGGGAACCTCTGTCTTAGAGGATGGTGATGTTCTGCCTTGACCTGTGATGGTGTCTGAAAAGAAGGCAGCTGTTGACTACTTCCTTATCTCTTCTGTTGCTGTCTCTATTCAGTTGTTACAGTGCCTTTTGTAACTTGAGTCCAGCAACATTTACTGCTGTGTGTTGCTCTCTAACTGTCCATGTTCAGCTGTCTTACTGTTGCTGTGTTGTCATCTTACTGTTGTTGTCATCTTACTGTTGCTGTGTTGTCATCTTACTGTTGTTGTCATCTTACTGTTGCTGTGTTGTCATCTTAATGTTGTTTCACTTACTGTTGCTGTATTGTCATCTTACTGTTGCTGTGTTGTCATCTTACTGTTGCTGTGTTGTCATCTTAGTTTGTAAGAGTATCACCGTAACTCTGTTGTGTATCACCGTCTCACTGTTATCACTGTCCCACTGTTATCATAGTCCCACTGTTATCACCGTCTCACTGTTATCATGTCTCACTGTTATCCCGTCTCACTGTTATCATCGTCTCACTGTTATCACCGTCTCACTGTTATCACCGTCTCACTGTTATCATCGTCTCACTGTTATCACTGTCTCACTGTTATCACCGTCTCACTGTTATCACCGTCCCTCCGTTGTGTTACCTGGGCACTGCTCACATCTTTGTGATAATTGGTGTGGGAAAATCACTGCCCAAATTACACTCGCATGAAAAAACTGCATCGCCTGGCAGTCACTGCAAATTTATATGAATTAGTTGTCGTAGCTCATAACTTTTGGAGGTCGTGTTTAAAATAATTTGTCGCTTTGTGGTGTTGCAGATTGTAGTGTGTTGCTGCAGTGTTTTGATGTTGCAATGTTGTTTTTGGAAAGCAGGGTTTTAAGTTGTGTTGCTGCAGTGTTTTTGATGTTGCAATGTTGTATTGATGCAGGGTTTTAATGTTGTTTTTGCTGCCCGTGTTTGTGATGTTGCAATGTTGTATTGATGCAGGGTTTTAATGTTGTTTTTGCTGCAGTGTTGTGATGTTCCAATGTTGTATTGATGCAGGGTTTAATATGTGTTCGCAGTGTTGTGATGTTGCAATGTTGTATTGATGCAGGGTTTTAATGTTGTGTTGCTGCAGTGTTGTGTGTTGCAATGTTGTATTGATGCAGGTTTTTGTTGTGTTGCTGCAGTGTTTGTGATGTTGCAATGTTTATTGATGCAGCGTTTTAATGTTTGTGTTGCTACAGTGTTGTGATGTTGCAATGTTGTATTGATGCAGCGTTTTAATGTTGTGTTGCTGCAGTGTTGTGATGTTGCAATGTTGTATTGATGCAGGGTTTTAATGTTTCCAATATTGTGTTGCTGCAGTGTTGTGATGTTGCAATGTTGTGTTGACGTAGGGTTGTAATGTTGCAGTGCTGTGTTGCTACAGTGTTCTAAGCTATCTGTAGCTTGATGTTTCTAAGTGTTCCTCACATCAATGTAGCCTCTATGACTTAGAAAATGTTGCTATGTGTACAATATTTCTTCTGGATGATATCATGACATCCTCATAACAGATGTTGATCAAAAATTTTAATATATCAATAATATTTTTTTAACTCTCTTCGTTCATCTTGGATTTCGTTCATTAAAAAAAAAAAATCCCGTAATGTCTGTCCGTCTACTTAAGGTTACGTTTTTAATATTTTTTCCCGCACACATTTGCTCTCGTAGGCCGAAACAATTTCGTTTCGGTGACGGAAAACCAGCTGATCAGAGGCCGGAGCGAAACGAGGAGAGCAACCACCGCTACTAAAGACTTAACCCACACGCTTTCACTTCTGAAGTTATTTATTCAGTTTAAAACGCTAGATCCCATGTGGGTCATTCAGCGCAAGACGTAATAGAGGCTCGATCCTCCGTCTGCTGAGCGCCAGACAGACGCGCTTCCTATTTGTACTCACCTATATCTCATGAAACACAATTTGCAATTTGTGTTCACCTCGTAACTATAACCTCAGTGACAAACCCCACAGTTACTGCGCCTCGTACGTTGGTTGCGTGCGGCCAGCAGCAACACCTGGTTATCAGGCTCTGTATCCACCAGAGCCTGTCACAGACCGGCCCGGGGCGTTGACCCCCGGAACCTCTCCATAAACTCCAGGTAAACAAACCCCGTACCTCACGCTTAATGGCACTTCATTATTTAATTTAGACTTAATAGGGTTGTACAAACACATTAATATACCTAAAAACTCGCACATACGGAGATAAGCTTAGGACGACCTTCGATCCGCCCTTGACCATTTACAAAATCGAGTCGACGAAACACGTCGTAAGCTCCCTTTTTTGTATGTGCGGGATTTGGTGTTTTTTCAGTCACGGTATTTGTTTTTTTTGTTCCTCATTGACAACACACTTATCATATTTCCGGCATATAACGCGCTTTTTTTCCCCCTAAAAAGTCTTGGAAATCAACCCGCCTTAATCCTCTCAAGGTGATGTTCAAGGAAACCTTGGTTTCGCTGACAAATGTTACAAGCATTACTTTACAACTGCTTGGTAACATCGCCTCTTTAAGTCTTTTATGCTCGGCGCCTTATATGCCGAAAATACTCGTGGCTTATATCCAAAATACAGTAATATTTTTTTTAGTATGTCTGACAGACATATACACAACAACCATAAAGAGCATATATTATTTTTCCTGCAATCAAAAGTAAACTTGAATATACCAGCATTATCTTCCTTTCTGTCTTCTAAACCACATTGTTTATCAGGGGGAATTAATATATCCGCGTTTGAAAGGTCAACAACCATCACGGACCAAATACACTTGGGTTTCACATTCCTTACTAAAACCCAAAGGGTTTAGTCTTTATACCAGCCATTGTACATATACTGAACATATACAGCCTATCGAAAAACAGTACAGAATGGGCCATAACAGAGACAAACAAAACCTACTCGTCAACCTAACCAGCTGGTAAGAAGGGCTAAAAAACTGGTTATGAGAACAGATTAATCCATTACAGGTGATTTTAAAAAAGCCTGAAACCCCTATCAGAAATTCTAGGAACTAAAAAGATATCACGAAATAGCGAAATTAAATTAACAAAACCAGAAGAACCCCAACTCCCACCTACTGAAAGAGCAAACAGACTCAATAATTTCTTCTCCACTATAGGGAAAAACCTTGCCAATAAAATCCCAAGCTCAGATACCCCACCCAGTGACTACCTCACTGGCAACTACCCGAACACACTGTTCCTAGCTCCGACTAACACTACTGAAGTCTCCCTTATTATCAACACACTAAAAAACAGGACAGGAGATTTAAATACCTTACCACCCTTTATATACCAAAAAGCGTCACAAGTGCTATCACCAATCATTGCAACACTAACAAATCCATAGAATCCTCTACCTTCCCTACAGTTCTCAAAATAGCAAGGGTCACCCCGATCTATAAAGGAGGAGACCAAACAGACTTGAATAACTATAGGCCAATATTCAACTTACACCCTCTCTCTAAAATCTTCGAAAAATTAATTCATAAGCGAATCTATTCCTACCTTATCTCCCACAACATACTCAACCCCTGTCAATTTGGGTTCAGGCCTAATAAAAATACTAATGATGCTATTATACACATGCTAAAACACATATACACTGCAGTGGAGAAAAAAGAAGTCCCACTGGGGATCTTCATTGACTTACGTTAAGCTTTTGATACAGTTGACCATGACTTGCTCCATATAAAATTGTCACACTATGGTATAAGAGGGCACTCCCTCAACTACCTAAAGTCTTACCTCAGCAACAGAAGCCAATATGTGTACACAAACGGGGTAAACTCTTCAGCACAGCCAATTACAGTTGGTGTCCCACAGGGAAGTGTCCTTGGCCCTCTTCTCTTTCTCATATACATAAATGACTTACCAAATGCATCGCAACTACTCAAACCCACACTATTTGCAGATGACACTACATACGTCTTCTCTCACCCGAGCTCAGTCACGCTAGCCAATACTGTAAATATCGAATTGCAGAAAATATCTCCCTGGATGAGTACTAACAAACTTACTCTAAACATTGACAAAACCTACTTCATTCAGTTTGGTAACAGAGCTACAGATGTCCCTCTTAACATAATGATAAACGGATCACCTATCACAAAGCTAACAGAGGGAAAATTCTTAGGAATCCACCTTGATAATAGACTCAAATTTCATACACATATACAACAAATTTCCAAGAAAATTTCCAAGACTGTAGGCATACTATTGAAGATACGGTACTATGTTCCACAGTCAGCCCTCCTGGCCCTATATCACTCACTTATTTACCCCTATCTCACCTATGGAATTTGTGCATGGGGCTTAACAACAATAAACCATCTCAAATCACTAATCACCCAACAAAAGGCTGCAGTCAGAATGATAACAAATTCCCACTACAGGCAGCACACTCCACCAATATTCAAAATTCTAAACCTACTCACCATACAAAACATCCATACTTATTACTACACCTACTACATTCATAGAGCACTTAATTCTGATATAAACCCTCCCCTCAAACGTCTCCTTACCAACCTCAACAGAACACATGACCATAACACAAGGCACAGATCACTCTTCGATGTTCCTCGTGTCCATCTCACGCTATACAAAACTCAATGTACATAAAAGGCCCTAAAATCTGGAATTCATTACCTGTGAATATAAAAGAAACACTGTCTGTTTATAAATTCAAGTCTCTTCTCAAAACTCACTTACTCACCCACAACTAAATAAATACTGAATAATTGTATCTCATAAATTGTATCTCGTAAATGTTTCTCATTATTGTATCTCATAAATGTCTAACCTGTGACCCAATCAAACTTTATTTTTTAATTACATTACCATTCCATTCTAGTGAATGCTCAGCAACACAGTAAATGACCATATGACCTGTCTTTGTAATACTCATTTGTGCTAAATTGTTATCTGTTTACAATAATGTTTTTACCACTGAATATATCATTTCTTAGTTAATCTTAAGTTAATTTTGAGCCTGCCCGTAATGCTCTGCATACAAGGGGCTTTGGCATGTTGCACTGTGATAACTGTATTCCTTTGTACTTCACTGTATCATGTTCAAATAAATAAATAAATAAATTAATAAATAAATAAGTAGATGCTATCCTCTGCGCCACCAGATTAAATCAGTCTGCCTTAAAATGTGTTGTAATAAATTTTCTTTTCCAGTCTTGTATGTGTTATACTTGCTAGAAGAGGAACATGAAGAAGGAAGAGCTTGGTGTGTTGGCGAAACGTTTCGGCAGTGAAGGTCTTCAGGTGTTCGAAAAGTGACTTGTTCATTCCGTAATGTGGCCGACTCTTCGTTCTCACCAGTGCTTAGAAATTGGGAAATTTAAAATTGATCTTCGCCATTTTGTTTTCTCTGTTTAAGATTGGACGTCCTTCTACTGGCATACCTGTAAACATTGTTCATCTACCAGCATACCTGTAAATATTGTTCATCTACCAGCATACCTGTAAATATTGTTCATCTACCAGCATACCTGTAAACATTGTACATCTACCAGCATACCTGTAAACATTGTTCATCTACCAGCATACCTGTAAATATTGTTCATCTACCAGCATACCTGTAAATATTGTTCATCTACCAGCATACCTGTAAATATTGTTCATCTACCAGCATACCTGTAAACATTGTTCATCTACCAGCATACCTGTAAACATTGTTCATCTACTAGCATACCTGTAAACATTGTACATCTACCAGCATACCTGTAAACATTGTTCATCTACCAGCATACCTGTAAACATTGTACATCTACTAGCATACCTGTAAACATTGTTCATCTACCAGCATACCTGTAAATATTGTTCATCTACCAGCATACCTGTAAACATTGTACATCTACTAGCATACCTGTAAACATTGTTCATCTACCAGCATACCTGTAAATATTGTTCATCTACCAGCATACCTGTAAATATTGTTCATCTACCAGCATACCTGTAAATATTGTTCATCTACCAGCATACCTGTAAATATTGTTCATCTACCAGCATACCTGTAAATATTGTTCATCTACCAGCATACCTGTAAACATTGTTCATCTACCAGCATACCTGTAAACATTGTTCATCTACTAGCATACCTGTAAACATTGTTCATCTACCAGCATACCTGTAAACATTGTTCATCTACTAGCATACCTGTAAACATTGTACATCTACCAGCATACCTGTAAACATTGTTCATCTACCAGCATACCTGTAAACATTGTACATCTACTAGCATACCTGTAAACATTGTTCATCTACCAGCATACCTGTAAACATTGTACATCTACTAGCATACCTGTAAATATTGTTCATCTACCAGCATACCTGTAAACATTGTTCATCTACTAGCATACCTGTAAACATTGTTCATCTACTAGCATACCTGTAAACATTGTTCATCTACCAGCGTACCTGTAAACACCGTTCATCTACCAGCATACCTGTAAACATTGTACATCTACCAGCATACCTGTAAACATTGTTCATCTACCAGCATACCTGTAAACATTGTTCACCTACCAGCATACCTGTAAACATTGTACATCTACCAGCATACCTGTAAACATTGTTCATCTACCAGCATACCTGTAAACATTGTACATCTACTAGCATACCTGTAAACATTGTTCATCTACCAGCATACCTGTAAACATTGTTCATCTACCAGCATACCTGTAAACATTGTTCATCTACCAGCATACCTGTAAACATTGTACATCTACCAGCATACCTGTAAACATTGTACATCTACCAGCATACCTGTAAACATTGTTCATCTACCAGCATACCTGTAAACATTGTACATCTACCAGCGTACCTGTAAACATTGTACATCTACCAGCGTACCTGTAAACATTGTTCATCTACCAGCATACCTGTAAACATTGTTCATCTACCAGCATACCTGTAAACATTGTTCATCTACCAGCATACCTATAAACATTATACATCTACAAGCATCCCTGTAAACATTGTACATCTACCAGCGTACCTGTAAACACCGTTCATCTACCAGCATACCTGTAAACATTGTACATATACCAGCGTACCTGTAAACACCGTTCATCTACCAGCATACCTGTAAACATTGTACATCTACCAGCATACCTGTAAACATTGTACATCTACTGGCATACCTGTAAACACCGTTCATCTACCAGCATACCTGTAAACATTGTACATCTACCAGCATACCTGTAAACACCGTTCATCTACCAGCATACCTGTAAACATTGTACATCTACCAGCATACCTGTAAACACCGTTCATCTACCAGCATATCTGTAAACATTGTACATCTACCAGCATACCTGTAAACACCGTTCATCTACCAACATACCTGTAAACATTGTTCATCTACCAGCATACCTGTAAACATTGTACATCTACAAGCATACCTGTAAACATTGTACATCTACCAGCGTACCTGTAAACACCGTTCATCTACTAGCATACCTGTAAACATTATACATCTACCAGCATACCCGTAAACATTGTACATCTACTGGCATACCTGTAAACACCGTTCATCTACCAGCATACCTGTAAACATTGTACATCTACCAGCATACCTGTAAACATTGTACATCTACCAGCATACCTGTAAACATTGTACATCTACCAGCATACCTGTAAACATTGTACATCTACCAGCATACCTGTAAACATTGTTCATCTACCAGCATACCTGTAAACATTATACATCTACCAGCATACCTGTAAACATTGTACATCTACTGGCATACCTGTAAACACCGTTCATCTACCAGCATACCTGTAAACATTGTACATCTACCAGCATACCTGTAAACATTGTACATCTACCAGCGTACCTGTAAACACCGTTCATCTACTAGCATACCTGTAAACATTATACATCTACCAGCATACCTGTAAACATTGTACATCTACTGGCATACCTGTAAACACCGTTCATCTACCAGCATACCTGTAAACACCGTTCATCTACCAGCATACCTGTAAACATTGTTCATCTACCAGCGTACCTGTAAACACCGTTCATCTACCAGCATACCTGTAAACATTGTACATCTACCAGCATACCTGTAAACATTGTTCATCTACCAGCGTACCTGTAAACATTGTACATCTACCAGCATACCTGTAAACACCGTTCATCTACCAGCATACCTGTAAACATTGTTCATCTACCAGCATACCTGTAAACATTGTACATCTACCAGCATACCTGTAAACACCGTTCATCTACCAGCATACCTGTAAACATTGTACATCTACCAGCGTACCTGTAAACACCGTTCATCTACCAGCATACCTGTAAACACCGTTCATCTACCAGCATACCTGTAAACATTGTACATCTACCAGCATACCTGTAAACATTGTTCATCTACCAGCGTACCTGTAAACACCGTTCATCTACCAGCATACCTGTAAACACCGTTCATCTACCAGCATACCTGTAAACATTGTACATCTACCAGCATACCTGTAAACATTGTTCATCTACCAGCATACCTGTAAACATTGTACATCTACCAGCATACCTGTAAACATTGTTCATCTACCAGTATACCTGTAAACATTGTTCATCTACCAGCATACCTGTAAACATTATTCATCTACCAGCATACCTGTAAACATTGTACATCTACCAGCATACCTGTAAACATTGTACATCTACCAGCATACCTGTAAACATTGTACATCTACCAGCATACCTGTAAACATTGTTCATCTACCAGTATACCTGTAAACATTGTTCATCTACCAGCATACCTGTAAACATTATTCATCTACCAGCATACCTGTAAACACCGTTCATCTACCAGCATACCTGTAAACATTGTACATCTACCAGCATACCTGTAAACACCGTTCATCTACCAGCATACCTGTAAACATTGTTCATCTACCAGCGTACCTGTAAACACCGTTCATCTACCAGCTGTCGTACAACATTGTTCAGTTACCTGCAGGTTGTTAATGTTTGATTTTTCCCTTCAATAAATCAAAAACGCTTTTACAGTCTCTAAATCTCTCATGTCAACAGATTTGCTAAGTAAACGATGATGTTAATGTAGGGAATAACCCAAACGAACTCTCCTATATCCTTCACTTATAACACCAGAGATTTGCAGGTATCCTGAATTTCTCTCTCTCATTTTCTCTCTCTCTCTCTCTCTCTCTCTCTCTCTCTCTCTCTCTCTCTCTCTCTCTCTCTCTCTCTCTCTCTCTCTCTCTCTCTCTCTCTCTCTCTCTCTCCTCTCTCTCTCTGTATGTCTGTCTGCCTGTCTCTCTCTCTGGTGTCGTGAATGACATGCAGCTGGTGTCATGGATGACCGCGGCTGGTGTCAAAGGTGATCTGGGGCGGGTGTCATGGGTGACCTTTTGCTAGTGATATAGGTGACCTGGGACTGGTGTCTTGGGTGACCTTGGACTGGTGTCATACGTGACCTGGGACTAGTGTCATGGATGGCCTCAGGCTGGTGTTATGGGTGACCTGGAGATGATGTCATGAGTGACCTGATACTGGTGTTATTGATGAGCTGGAGCTGGTGTCATGGGTGACCTGGTGCTTGTGCCATGCATGACCTGGGACTGGTGTCACTGGTGACCTGGGACTGATGTCATAGGTGACCTGGGACTGGTGTCCAGGACGAACTGGAGCTGTTGTTATGGGTGACCTGGGGCTGATGTCATAGGTGACCTAGGAAAGGTGTCATAAGTGGCCTTTTGCTGTTGACATAGGTGACCTGGGACTGGTGTCATGGGTGACCTGGGACTGGTGTCATACGCGACCTGGGACTGGTGTTAGGGATGACCTGGGGCTGGTGTCATGAGTGACCTGAGGCTGGTGTCATAGGTTACCTGGTTGGGTGTGACGGATGACCTGGGACTGGTGTCATGGGTGACCTCGGGCTGGTGTTATAGGTAACCTTGGGCTGGTGTCATGGGTGACCTGATGCTGATGTCATTGATGAACTGGAGCTGGTGTCATGAGGGAACTGGTGCTGGTGTTATGGATGACATGGGACTGGTGTCATGGGTGACCTGGGACTGATGTCATGGGTGACCTGGGACTGGTGTTATAGGTGACCTTGGATTGGTGTCATGGATGACCTGAGGCTGGTGCTATGGGTGGCCTGGGGCTGGTGTCATGGGTGATCTGGGACTGGTGTTATAGGTGACCTGGGACTGGTGTCATGGATGACCTGAGGCTGGTGTTATGGGTGACTTGGGGCTGGTGTCATAGCTTACTTGGGAAAGGTGTCATGGGCGACGATTTGCTGGTGACATAGGTGACCTGGGACTGGTGTCCTGGGTGACCTGGGACTGGTGTCATGGGTGACCTGAGACTGGTGTCATGGATGATCTGGGGTTTGTGTCATTGGTGATCTGAGGCTGGTGTCATAGTTGACCTGGTGCTGGTGCCAGGGGTGACCTGGGACTTGTGTCATGGGTGGCCTGGGACTGGTGTCATGGGTGACCTGGGACTGGTGTCATGGGTGACCTGAGGCTGGTGTCATTCATAACCTGGGGCTAGTGCCATGGGTGACCTGGGACTGGTGTCATGGGTTACCTGGAACTGGTGTCCTGGGTGATCTGGGACTGGTGTCATGGATGACCTGGGACTGTTGTCATGGGTGATCTGGGGCTAGTGTCATGGGTGTCCTGGAACTAGTGTCATGGGTGACCTAGGGCTAGTGTCAAGGGTGACCTGGGACTGGTGTCATGGCTGACCTGGGTCTGGTGTTATAGGTGACTTGGGACTGGTGTAATGGATGACTTGAGGCTGGTGTTATGGGTGACCTTGGGCTGGTGTCATGGGTGACCTGGGGCTGGTGTTATAGGTGAACTGGGACTAGGGTCATGGATGACCTGGTCTGGTGTCATGGGTGACCTGGGACTGGTGTCATAGGTGACCTGGGACTGGTGTCATGGGTGACCTGGGACTGGTGTCATAGGTGACCTGGGACTGGTGTCATGGGTGACCTGGGTTTGGTGTCATGGGTGACCTGGGACTGGTGTCATGGGTGACCTGGGGTTGGTGTCATAGGTGACCTGGGACTGGTGTCATGGATGATCTGGGGTTGGTGTCATGGGTGACAAGAGGCTGGTGTCATAGGTGTCCTGGGGCTGGTGTCATGGGTGACTTGGGATTGGTGCCATAGGTGACCTGGAGCTGGTGCCAGGGGTGACCTAGGACTGGCGTCATGGGTGAGCTGGGACTGGTGTCATGGGTGACTTGGTGCTGGTGTCATTGGTGACCTGGGACTGGAGTCATGGGTGATTTGGAACTGGCGTCCTGGGTGACCTGGGACTGGTGTCATGGATGAAATGGGACTGGTGTCATATGTGATCTGGGGCTAGTGTCATGGGTGTCCTGGGACTGGTGTCATGGGTAACCTGGAGCTAGTGTCATGGGTGACCTGGGACTCGTGTCATGGGTGACCTAGGGCTAGTGTCAAGGGTGACCTGGGGCTGGTGTCATGGATGACCTGGGGCTGGTTTCATGGGTGACCTGGGACTAGTGTTATAGGTGACCTGGGACTAATATCATGGGTGACCTTGGTTAAGTGTCATGGGTGACCTGGGGTAGTGTCATGGATGACTTGCTACTGGTGTCATGGGTGACCTGGGGCTAGTGCCATTGGTGACCTGGGGCTAGTGCCATTGGTGACCTGGAGCTGATGTTATGGGTGACCTGGGACTGGTATCATGAGTGACCTGGGACTGGTGTCATGGGTTACATGGGACTGGTGTCATGGCTGACCTGGGACTGGTGTCATAGGTGACCTGGGACTGGTGAAATGGGTGACCAGGAACTAGTGTCATGGGTGACCTGGGACTGGCGTCATGGGTGACCTGGGACTGGTGTCATGGGTGACCTGGGATTAATGTCATGGGTGACCTGGGACTGGTGTCATTGGTTACCTGGGACTGGTGTAATGGGTGACCTGGGGCTGGTGTCATGGGTGACCATGGACTGGTGTCATGGGTGAACTGGAACTGGTGTCATGGGTGACCTGGGACTAGTGTGATATGTGACCTGGGACTGGTGTCATGGGTTACCTGGGACTGGTGTCGTGGGTGACCTGGGGCTGGTGTCATGGGTTACCTGAGACTGGTGTCATGGGTGGCCTGGGGCTGATGTCATGGGTGACCTGGAACTGGTGTCATTGGTTATCTGGGACTGGTGTCCTGAGTGACCTGGGACTGGTGTCATGGAAGAAATGGGACTGGTGTCAATGTGATCTGGGGCTAGTGTAATGGGTGTTCTGGGACTTGTGTCATGGGTAACCTGGAGCTAGTGTCATTGGTGACCTGGGACTGGTCATGGGTGACCTAGGGCAAGTGTCAAGGGTGACCTGGGACTGGTGTCATGGGTGACCTGGAACTGGTGTCCTGAGTGACCTGGGACTGGTGTCATGGGTGAAATGGGACTGGTGTCATGGGTGATCTTGGGCTAGTGTCATGGGTGCCCTGGGACTTGGGTCATTGGAAACCTGGAGCTAGTGTCATTGGTGACCTGGGACTGGTGTCATGGGTGACCTAGGGCAAGTGTCAAGGGTGACCTGGGACTGGTGTCATGGATGACCTGGGGCTGGTTTCATGGGTGACTTGGGGCTAGTGTTATAGGTGACCTGGGACTAGTGTCATTCTTGACATGGGTTAAGCGTCATGGGTGACCTGGGGTTTACCTGGAGAGAGAGTTCCGGGGATCAACGCCCCCGCGGCCCGGTCTGTGACCAGGCCTCCTGGTGGATCAGAGCCTGATCAACCAGGCTGTTACTGCTGGCTGCACGCAAACCAACGTGGGTTACCTGGAGGTTACCTGGAGGTTATTCCGGGGATCAACGCCCCCTCGGCCCGGTCCATGACCAGGCCTCCCGATGGATCAGGGCCTGATCAACTAGGCTGTTACTGCTGGCCGCACGCAGTCCGACGTACGAGCCACAGCCCGGCTGATCCGGCACTGACTTTAGGTATCTGTCCAGCTCTCTCTTGAAGGCAGCCAGGGGTTTATTGGCAATTCCCCTATGCTTGATGGGAGGCTGTTGAACAGTTTTGGGCCCCGGACACTTATGGTGTTTTCTCTTAGTGTACCAATGCGCCCCTACTTTTTTATTGGGGATTTTGCATCGGGGCCTGCCCATCTTTTACTTTCGTAGGGAGTGATTTCTGTGTGCAGTTTTGGGGACCATTCCTTCCAAGATTTTCCAAGTGTAGATTATGATATATCTCTCCTCCTGCGTTCCAACGAGTACAAGTCAAGTGCTTCCAAGCGTTCCCAGTAGTTAAGGTGCTTGACAGAACTTATACGTGCAGTAAAGGATCTCTGTACACTCTCTAGATCTGCGATTTCACCTGCTTTGTATGGAGATGTTAATGTACAGCAGTATTCCAGCCTAGAGAGAACAAGTGATTTGAAAAGGATCATCATGGGCTTGGCATCTCTCGTTTTGAAAGTTCTCATTATCCATCCTATCATTTTCTTTGCACGTGCGATCGTGGCACTGTTGTGGGTAGTGTCATTGGTGACCTGCTACTGGTGTCATTGGCGACCTGTGGCTAGTGTCATTGGTGACCTGGAGCTGGTGTTATGGGTGACTTGGGACTGGTGTCATGAGTGACCTGTGACTGGTGTCATGGGTTACATGGGACTGGTGTTATGGGTGACCTGGGACTGGTTTCATGGGTGACCTGGGGCTGGTGAAATGGGTGACCTGACACTAGTGTCATGGGTGACCTGGGACTGGTGTCATGGGTGACCTGGGACTGGTGTCATGGGTGACCTGGGGCTGGTGAAATGGATGACCTGACACTACTGCCATGGGTGACCTGGGACTGGTGTCATGGGTGACCTGGGACTGGTGTCATGGGTGACCTGGGACTAATGTCATGGGTGACCTGGGACTGGTGTCATTGGTTACCTGGGACTGGCGTCATGGGTGACCTGGGCTGGTGTCTGGTGAACTGGAACTGGTGTCATGGGTTACCTGAGACTGGTGTCGTGGGTGACCTTGGGCTGGTGTCATGGGTTACCTGAGAATGGTGTCATGGGTGACCTGGGGCTGATGTCATGGGTGACCTGGAACTGGTGTCATTGGTTACCTGGGACTGGTGTCATGGGTGACCTGAACTGGTGCCATGTGTGACCTGGGACTAGTGTCATCCGTGACCTGGGACTGTTGCCATGGGTGACCTGGGACTGGAGTCATGGGTGACCTGGGACTAGTGTTATCGGTGACCTCGGACTGTTAACATCGGTGACCTGGGACTGGTGCCATGGGTAGCCTGGGACTGGTGCCATCGGTGATCTGGGACTGGTTTCGTGTGTGACCTGAGACTGGTGTCATGGGTGTCCTGGGAC
Organism: Cherax quadricarinatus; assembly: GCF_026875155.1. Lineage (NCBI taxonomy): Eukaryota > Metazoa > Arthropoda > Malacostraca > Decapoda > Parastacidae > Cherax > Cherax quadricarinatus. The sequence goes on from NW_026465866.1 coordinate 162,675, forward strand.
TGGTGTCATGAGTGACCTGGGACTGGTGTCATGGGTGACCTGGGACAGGTGTCGTGGGTGACCTGAGGTTGGTGTCATGGATGACCTGGAACTGGTGTCATGGGTGACCTGGGAATGGCGTCATGGGTGACCTGGGACTGGTGTCATGGGTGACCTGGGACTGGTGTCATTGGTGACCTGGGACTGGTGTCATGGGTGACCTGGGACTGGTGGCATGGATGACCTGGGAATGGCGTCATGGGTGACCTGGGACTGGTGTCATGGGTGACCTGTGACTGGTGTCATTGGTGATCTGGGACTTGTGTCATGGGTGACCTGGGACTGGTGTCATGGGTGACCTGGGACTGGTGTCATGGGTGACCTGGAACTGGTGTCATTGGTTACCTGGGACTGGTGTCATGGGTGACCTGGGACTGGTGTCATGGGTGACCTGGGACTGGTGTCATGGGTGACCTGGGACTGTTGCCATGGGTGACCTCGGACTGGTGTCATGGGTGACCTGGGACTGGTGTCATGGATGACCTGGAACTGGTGTCATGGGTGACCTGGGACTGGTGTCATGGGTGACCTGGGACTGGTGTCATGGGTGACCTGGGACTGGTGTCATGGGTGACCTGGGACTGGTGTCATGGGTGACCTGAGACTGGTGTCATGGGTGACCTGGACTGGTGTCATGGGTGACCTGGGACTGGTGTCATGGGTGACCTGGGACTGGTGTCATGGGTGACCTGGAACTGGTGTCATGGGTAACATGGGACTGGTGTCATGGGTGACCTGGGACTGGTGTCATGGGTGACCTGGGACAGGTGTCATGGGTGACCTGGGACTGGTGTCATGGATGACCTGGGACTGGTGTCATGGGTGACCTGGGACTGGTATCATGAGTGACCTGGGACTGGTGTCATGGGTGACCTGGGACTGTGTCATGGTGACTGGGACTGGTGTCATGGGTGACCTGGTCTGGTGTCAGGATGACCTGGGACTGGTGTCATGGGGGACCTGGGACTGGTGTCATGGATGACCTTTGGGACTGGGTGTCATGGGTGACCTGGGACTGGTGTCATGGGTGACCTGGGACAGGGGGTCATGGGTGACCTGGGACTGGTGTCATGGGTGACCTGGGACTGGTGTCATGGATGACCTGGGACTGTGTCATGGGTGACCTGGGGCTGGTTTTCATGGGTGACCTGGGACTGGTGTCATGGATGAACCTGGGACTGGTGTCATGGGTGACCTGGGACTGGTGTCATGGGTGACCTGGGACAGGGGTCATGGGTGACCTGGTACTGGTGTCATGGGACCTGGGACTGGTGTCATGGGTGACCGGGACTGGTGTCATGGGTGACCTGGGACTGGCGTCATGGGGACCTGGGACTGGTGTCAGGGTGACCTGGACTGTGTCATGGGTGACCTGGGACAGGTGTCATGGGTGACCTGGGACTGGTCTGGGTGACCTGGGACTGGTGTCATGGGTGACCTGGGACTGGTGTCATGGGTGACCTGGGAAGGTGTCATGTTTGACCTGGGACGGTGTCCCTGGGTGACCTGGACTGGGTCATGGGTGACCTGGACAGGTGTCATGGTGACCTGGGACAGGTGTCATGGGTGACCTTGGACTGGTGTCATGGGTGACCTGGGACTGGTGTCATGGGTGACCTGGGACGGTGTCATGGTGACCTGGGGCTGGTGCATGGGTGACCTGGGAAGGTGTCATGGGTTTACCTGGGACTGGTGTTTATGGGTGACCTGGGACTGGTGCATGGGTTTACCTGAAACTGGTGTCATGGGGACCGGACTGGCGTCATGGGTGACCTGGGACTGGTGTCATGGGTGACCTGGACTGGTGTCATGGGTGACCTGGGGAAAGGTGTCATGGGTGACCTGGGACTGGTGTCATGGGTGACCGGGACTGGTGTCATGGGTGACCTGGGACAGGTGTCATGGGTGACCTGGGACAGGTGTCATGGGTGACCTGGACTGGGGTCATGGGTGACCTGGGACTGGCGTCATGGTGACCTGGGACTGGTGTCCAGGTGACCCGGACGGTGTCATGGGTGACCTGGGAAGGTGTCATGGGTGACCTGGGACTGGGTCATGGGTGACCTGGGGCTGGTGTCATGAGTGACCTGGGACTGGCGTCATGGGTGACCTGGGACTGGTGTCATGAGTGACCTGGGACTGGTGTCATGGGTGACCTGGGAAGGTGTCATGGGTGACCTGGGACTGGTGTCATGGGTGACCTGGGAAGGTGTCATGGGTGACCTGGGACTGGTGTCATGGGTGACCTGGGACGGCGTCATGGGGGACCTGGGACCCGGCGTCATGG
>NW_026465867.1:0-35935 GCF_026875155.1 Cherax quadricarinatus
TTTCAGACAAATAGCAGAAACAGCAGATGTTTTTCTGTTGCAGAGAGGACACATTTGGGTGTATTTTATTATACATTCTAGATAAGAATGTTGGCCCAGAGCAAATGCTACAAATCTGCCCTTGATGGTACTGCATTTGTTGGTGGCTATGACCAAAGTGCTATAACACTTAAAAACATTGTTGACACACTGACAAATCGTTCAGAGGAGATTTGGTCAGGGAGATACATCTGGTGCCGAAAACATTTGAATCCGATTGTTGACACACAAGTTTGGCCTCCCAGTGTCTCAAGTATTAACTTAAGATACCTTGTTGTTAGGTTAGGTTTAGAGAATTTATGTGCTTCTACAGCCCTAACTATCAGAATTCTCATGTATTAAAGAGTCCTCACATCTTTCATTCGCTGTGCTATGTCTCATGAAACAGAAGATTCTTGCATCAAAACACAGGTCCTCTGAGCTTGAATACTCTAGGTGCAAACTGGATAACACCAAGAAGTCTTCAGTTTTCAAGAACATCATGCTTCAGCAGTTGAAGTAACTCTTCTTTCCGAAGAGGAGGGAGAAGGGACTGCAGCCATCGTGGGTTTGAAAACTATCCACAGCAACAGTTGAGTTCGAGCAAATACAAGCTAGAATTTCCTTTCATCGACTTTGGGTTCCATCAATACGTAATCATACTCGTATCCCTCGCACATGAAGCGTCTGGGAAGGAACCATCTGTCAGAGGAGTTTTTCTTAACAAAAAGGGATCTTTCTTAATTGTTAATATAACATCACTATTTCAGCTGACTATGAATGGTCAGCCCCTAAGATAGCCTACCCTGCTAGTTGTGAGGGGAAAGAGGCCAAGGCAAATTTCGGCTGGATTTAAAAAACCACGACGGGCTACCGATAGTCAAAATGCCTGGTTAAACCGCCAAAGCGAAGTTGCCCCGCAAAAGGAAAGAATGATAGGAAATCAGAAGGATAGCAAATGTATGTTTAAGTTTGTAGTGTGTGGCCAGTGTTGATGTTTATGGGTGAGGTGGGAGGATGGGGATGAGAGGGGTGAACAATGCAAAGGCAAGTACACCCTGCCTTACCTCTTGATGTGATGGGCTCCAGAAGTATGAGCTGCAAGCAAGTTTCCTCTCACTCTGGTGAAGAACTACCAGGATAACCCAACGAAAAATCTCGAGCAACAGTGTTCAAAGTTTGCTCAGCTGAAGAGTCATGGGAACGACGGACATCTTTCTCTCCCAGGCTGCTGGGCTGCTTCCTCCTCTGTCTTGAGTCTTGGGTTGACCCAAGAAAGCATTAAATATCGAATATAAACTGGTTAAATTTACATGTGAAACATAGCACAGTGCCTACAAACCCATACTATGCATAGTCTTCCTTTCCTAACCATTATCCCATTCTACACATTCTGTTGCCAGTAAATTGCTATTCGGCTAATAAGACAAGTAGGCAACTGCAAGTATGCTCTTCTTGGCCCTACTAGGCATCCGGAATCCTATCCTCAGACAACTATGTACACAATTGTATACACAGTAAATATGGCTTATCCTACACAAGACAAAGAAACCGACTGCAACGTCTGTTAGGCACTGCTATATAGGTTGTAACGCTCATCCCGAACCATTCCCATATGTTATTTTGGACCAAATTCATGCTTTTAGGGAAATTCTTTTTCCACATCATGGATTTATTGACTGTATGCAGTATAAGAGTTGTGTACAGACAGCCTCTGTTTATGTAGCAGTTTGGTTCAGGGCTACTGACTGTAAAGTGAAAAATAGCCCTCTTTTTACTTTTAGATGCATATAAAAGCCTGATAACATGTTTACATTATCTATTAAGTGAACAATAGAGCTAGGCCTAAAAAATGCATATACAGTACACACATTACTTACCTTAAAATATTTTTGCCCTTAGCTTAAGAGTGGTGAATATATTTATTGTAGGAAGTCTGAATAAGTGAAGAATGGGTATAATTGAAAACCGCTGCATTAGTGAAACGCTTTTGTTTTTTTAAAGTGGGGCCCTCCTGTACTATATATCCATGGTTACCTCACATTTGTTTGGTAGGGAGTAGTAAAGAGCCAAAAATTTAATAATTACACTAGGCTTTTGTCAGTGGAAGGCAGTCATATATCGTACATGATCAGGTAGCACAAGTACATGCTTACACCACAGCACTTCCTCACAGACTCTCCAGTAACTTGCTCTATCACCACATCATCCTGACACAAACCCCCAGGTATCCGTCTTACCCTGCTACAACCCTCCCTCTCCCTACTGAAAGTCCAGCTTTCTCACCATAACAGTGAGGTGGAGAGCATATGTAGAAATGAAACTAGGAAATATTGTGATTAAAAACACTTTCTTCTGATTATAATGAGCAGAAGTAAGGCTTCATGAAAGACAAGTGATTTATGAATGCAGACAAAACATGAGAACACAGTATTTTTTATGATACATTCTAGCAACACAAGTCAGGTGAAAGATCACGAAGTGAGCTAATAGGAGCACTACAGAAGGCTACAGCAACTAGTGCACATAGTGGGGAGGTCATCAGATAAGCAGCAGACTGATCTTTACTGAAACCATATTGACAGTCACCAAGAAGTTAAGGGTAGTCAAGAAAATACTGTCATCTGATGTAGAGATTATTGGCCTCAAGAATTTTGCCAGTGATTGACAGAGTGACAGGTGATCTTGGTTACTGATTTCCACTCTGCTCTTCTTTTTGTGACAGTGACTACCATTTGTCCTCTTTGTGATAGAAAGACCATTTGCACTGTGCTAGGCAATGCTGACTAGACAAGTTGAGGTGATGCTAGACGGCCATATAACAACTACGAGACAGGTCTTATGCTCGCCTTATCTGGGCCCACAACCTTTGTATCGGTCCAAGGATTTTAATGCAATACATTCACCTAATTTATTGTCACCTGTACTGCCGAAAATTGACTCAAAGCGTATCTTTGAGCCATCAAAGGTAACCAACCTTGGCTAGTCACAAAACTTGCACTTGGGCAGTCAAAAGGTCAGCTTCTCCTGACTTCTGGGTAGAGACAGTCCCATCCTGTTTGGTTTTAGAGTGGAATGGTTTATTCAGGTTAATAACCTTGTTGGGTCCCCTGACCAAGGCCCACTGGGGAATGTATAGTGAAGGCATTACTGGTTTTCAACAATCACCCTTGGGAAGAAGAGCTTTCCACTCAAGAGGCAGTGAGCTCTGATCAAAGAAGCCTCCCAGTGTCCCACTTTCCCACAGCCGGAGGTTTTTCATGTTTATTTTCTTCACCTTCACCTAGTTCTGTAGAATCTTCAGTGTCATAAAGACAGCCTTGTGACCAGAAGATCCTACATAGCTAAGGGGGTTTGCCAGTGACTATGCCTTCAATGACTCACTACTGGTGTCAAGGGAGGAGCATGAGATCAGAGTAGGAAAATCAAGAAATTTTTTTCCATGTTACATCCCTTCCTTAGAAGATTTGGTTGAGGTCACCAACAGTTATAATATTGGACATTAACAGATAGTGAAAAGTATTCTTGCTAATTTCTTTCTTCATGTGTGTGTGGTAATTTTTTGTTAGTGTTTTATAATGATTCAGGGGAATCATAAATAGCCCATTATTTGCATGATACTGTCATGTGTGGTCCAGGTGATAAAAGGACCAAATGGATCCATGTAATCTACCTGGTACTTACATGATTTCCGGTTACTTCTTCATTGTTGTTCTCCTCTTCCACCTCCTTCCTCTTGGTCCTATAATCCTGCCTTCGCCACATCTCGGTATATATATGGCTGTTTCCCTTCACTTTATACAATGATGTCACTAGTTAATGGTTATAGCTGGACCAAGCATTCATAGAAGTTCAGTCTCTTATGCATGGATTAATTGTGACTCTTAGTGACATAATTACTTCAATTTCAGTGAGTGATTGAGTAAATATGAGTTTTTGACACATTTTTACTGCAGAAAGACAGTTATAATTCATTGACATTGGTATTTAATATCATGATTAATTTGTAATGATGTAAAGAATGGGTGTGAATTACAGCATAAAGTTAAATTGCTTTATAGTATTAATGTCTTTCACAGGTGGCTCGCACAATAAGTGTCATCTTGTTTCTAAATAAACAAGACCTGCTGGCAGAAAAGATCCGTGTCAGCAAGAGTAAGGCTGGAAGAATATTTTCCCCGATTTTTCCCGTTACCAAACCCATATAGATCCAGTGAATGAACCTGGGGAAGATCAGAAGTGGTACGCGCAATAGTACTTCATCAGGGACGATATTTCTTAGTAAGTTAATCTACTAATATCCAAGGACAGATGCTGTCAGGATGTCGTGTAAAATTACTATATATTTGAAGGAAAAAATAGTTCATGTTGTTTGGGTAGTACATACTTATCATTTGATACATTTTATGAATGCTTTGATATTTTTTCACTTAGTTAGTTTTTAGGTTGTGTTTTACTGTGTTATAGACTGTGTGTAATATCCATTTACTGTTGTGGTCTTTACACACTAACGTAACATTAACGAAAATGTTGACAAGTCATTGTAAATACTACATAATTATGCTGCAAATTTTTTTTTTTTCAACGTACCTCAGGCCGGTCTCGTCACGCCAAATGCAGTGACCCCTAAAAAGAAAAGAAACACCTTATTTATTTCACCCATTATCATCACTTCCTCCTTTGCAGAAGGTTCCCAGATATGACAGTTTAGTTGTCACTCCACAACAGTCAATGATCGCAAACCCAACCTTTAAAAGTGTGCAGGCATCTTGTACTTCCCACCTCCAGGATCAGTCCGCTAACCGATTTCACTGAAATCCCATCACAAAATATTACCCTGCTCAAATGCTATAAATAACAATACAGTTATATAAATACTGAACATTTACATTGAGAAATATTGTAATGTTTTAACTATGCATTTTGTTGTACATGGAAACCTCAATGTCGAACTTAATCTTTCGCAGGAGCGTAGTTCTAATTCGTAAAGTGAAAAGTAGAAGCAATATTTCCAGTAAATAAAAAATGAAATACAATTAGATCTGTTCCAGAAACCCAAAAATATTACACAAAAAATAATTTTATAGCGTATTAATTACAGTTTTACATAGCAACAAATGGTAGTGTTTAGTTATGTATTATAAATGTAAATAATATACAAAATTAACATTTTTACTAACCTTATTGGAAGATTGGTGATGGCGTCTGGAAGATAAGGAGAGGTAGATAGGGGAGTTGGGGTTAGTGTTTGGAAGCGAGAATCCCCCTCCATGAAGACTTGAGAGTATCAAACCCTCTTTTGGGGTTACTTCCCTTCCCTGTCAAACCAGCACTGTTTGGCGCTTAAATTCACTATCAGCACTGGTTCAGGAGTTTTCTGTACTGGATTCGCTAAAGCAACTATCTTTGCCTTTTTGCAAGTAATGGAATCAATGAAACATTATCAACCTGCCATCTCTTTATCCTTTATCCACACCAGCAGCAACTTCTCACCTGATCGATTGTCTGTGGTCTTTTTTTGGTTAGACAAATTAACCCTTTCACAACATCATCATATGCTTGATTTGTTCTTCTTTGCAGGATAGAACCGATGGTCGACATGTTTTTCCATAACATCTGGGGCAAGCTGCAAGCAAGTCTCAGACGCACTCACGTACTTCTGTTATTATTACCTTCTTCACATCATGGTGTTTCTCATCTTTCTTTACCACAGGGGGTACCACTAGCAATTTCTATATGGGCCCATGGAAGCTTATTTCATTCAGGTCGCCACAAGCACTAAACACAATAAATGATTCACAAAATTTTTGTAGTGAGAGCACAGGTTAGTGTTTACGACTCAGCATCACAACAAAACCAGACTGGCTCATGGCGCCTGGGCGGGACATGGACAGAGCGGGCTGCCAGACATGTCTGGTACCCCCGGCAGTTCGAAAATAGGGCGAGTTAGTAACAGTGGTTCGGACAAAGTTGGGTATCGAGAAGAGCGTTTAGATATTTTGAAGAGGTTCGATAAGACGATATGTTTGAATTTGAGTTCCAATTGTATATATAGTATATTTTTTTATTAACATCCACTCAGAACTTTTTCCACGCAAGGCAGGTTGGCCCACAAAAGAAAAACTTCTCATCATCGTTCCACTTTTCACATCATTGTCTTGCCGGAGGCATTCTTAGCCCTACTAGTTATAAAACTGGCAACATGTGAAACCCTTCCTTCAGAGTGCCAACATGTTAATTGTACTTTTCCCATTTCCAGGAGATCAAGTCCGGCCTCTGGTTTTCCCCATGAATCACCACTTCATAAATATACACTGCTCGACACCCAACAGCACATCAAGTCCTAAAAACATTTTCTCCATGTTGCTCGCATTCTCACACACTTCATCGACGATGCTATGCTGGAAGTCCAATCCCCTCGCACACAAAACTTTAATTACCCCTTCACATACAACCTTTCCTAGCCGACCCGCTGATTCCCTGGCCTTCCTCCAACTACAGTTTTTTTAGAATTTATTACACTCTTGTCATTCCATTTTTTTCCATCCTCACTACATGGTCCAGATCATCTCAAAACCCCTCCTCAGGCCCGTCTGGATAAAAGTTTTGTAATCCGTCACATCACTCTGCCTAATCTCTCACACTATGATTCCTCATGCAATTAAATTCATACCACAGCATTGCCTCAAACATAACATCTCCACTGCCTTCACTTCATGTTGTCAACATTCACTACACCTAATGCCCTCAGAACCCCATACAATAGCAATTGTATTTATATTATTTATTTGATATAGTACAATTTAAGCCATATCAAACAGAGGTACAAAAAATACAGTAAGAACAGCATGCTAAAGCGGGTACAAAAAATACAAGGTAAGTAACAGCATGCCAAAAGCCACTTATATGCATAAGCAATTGTGGGCTTGGCTAAATTAACTAAAGATTAACTAAGCAATGATGAAATCAGTGAAAAAACAATTATTTGTAAACAGAAACTATAAACATTAATGTAAACAGATAACTGCTCTTTGCTGATTATACTGTGCTCTTGGAGATTCTGAAGAGAAGTTGCAGAGATTGGTGGATGAATTTGGTAGGGAGTAGCAAAAGAAGAAAATTAAAAGTGAATACGAGGAAAAGGTAAGGTTATGATGATAACATAAAATATATAGGAGATGAAATATTGGGATATACGATTGGAAGGGGAAGAGAGGTATGGGAGGAAGAGAATGTATATCAGGATATATGGGAGTGGACCGTGTCAGCGGATGGGTCCCCTATGGAGGCTGAGGTGAATCGTAGAATTAGAGAGGGGAAAAGGGTGAGTGGTGCACTTAGAGTCTGTGGAGACAAAGAACATTGTCCTTCGGAAGGGCAAAGAGGGGAATGTAATGAGAGTATAGTTTTAGCCAACCTCTTATATGGGTGTGGAAGCATGTGATGAATGTTGCAGCGAGGAGAAGGCTGGAGTGCAGTGGAGATGTCATGTCATGAGGGCAATGTGTGGTGTGAATATAATGCAGAGAAATTCGTAGTTGGAAGTTAGGAGGAGGTTCGGGATATACCAAACGTTGTCCAGAGGCTGAGGAGGGTTTTGAGGTGGTTCGGACATTTAGAGAGAATGGAGCGAAAACAGAATGACTTCATAGAGTGTATCAGTCGTATGGAAGGAAGCGGGGAGGGGTCGGCCTAGGAAAGGTTGGAGGGAGAGGTAAAGGAGGAGTTTTGTGGTACAGGGCCTTGGACTTCCAAGCAGCGTGCGTGAGTGTGTTTGATAGGAGTGAATGTGAGACAAATGGTTATTTAATGACTTGACTGGTGCGTTGGAGTGTGAGCAAAGTAGCATTTATGAGGGGTTCAGTGAAACCGGCAAGGCCGGAGCTTGAGCCTGGAGATGGGAAGTACAGTACCAGCACCTTAAGGAGGGGTGTTAATGTTGCAGTTTTAAAAACTGAAGTGTAAAGCACCCCTCTGGCAAGACCAGTGAAGGAGTGAAATGATGGTGAAAGCTTTTCTTTTCGGGCCCCCTGCCTGGTGGGAATCGGCCAGTTGTATGAAAAAAAAATAAAAGATAACTAAAAAAGCACAAATTGAGTATTACAAAGACAGTTCATATGGTTGCTTGCATTGCCTGTACATTCAGTCGAAGTGGAGTAATCTATATGTAGTGTATTTTAAAAAAATAATAGTTAGATGGGTCCTAGGTTTAACATTTGTGTGATATAATTTGAGTAACATATAGATAAAACATATTTATAAGGCTTCATGTATTCAGTATTTATTTGGGTTTTGAGTTGAGTTAGTGATCTTTGAGAAGATGACTTGAATTTATAAACAGGTAGTGTATTCTTTTATATTTGTACAGTAAGAATTCCAGATTTTAGGGCTTTTTATGTGCATTGAGATTTTTTTGGCATAGCGTGAGATGGACACGAGGAACATCAAAGAGTGATCTTGCTTGTGTTATGGTCAAAGTGTTTCTGTGAGGTTGGCAATGAGATGTTTGAGGGAGGTTTTAAAATCAGAGTGTGGGGTTCTATTTATGTAATAGGTGCAATAATAAGAATGGGATGTTTGTAGGGTTATAGGAGGGTGGGGCAGGGGAGGAAAGTATGAGTGATTGGTGTAATGATGAATAAAGGGTGTGATAAAGAGTAAAAAGGTAGCTTACGAGAGGTTTTACAAAGCAGATGTGTTTATCAGAAGAGGCAGAGTATATGGAGAGTAAAAGAAAGTGAAGATAGTGTGAGAGAGTGCAAAAGGGAGATCAATAAAGAGGTGGGCGAGGCACAGCCAAAAATATTAATGAAAATAAGAAAAAATTTTTGCGTGGAGTTAAACAAGTAAGAAAGCCTAGGAAAGTATGGATTTTCAGTTAAAAACAAGTAGGGGAGTTAGTAAATGGTGAAGGGAGGTATTAGTAAAAAAGATGGCGAGAACTATTTTGAGGAACTTTTAAATGTAAGGAAGAAAGGGAGCGTAATTTCATGCACTGGCCAGGGAGGTATACCATCTTTTAGGATGAAGAAGAGCAGAATGTAAGTGTGGTTGAGGTACGTGAGCATTATTTACTAGAATGAAAGGGGTAAAGCAGCTGGAACTGATGGGACATGACAAAATTTAAAAGCAGAGGGGATATAGTTTTGGAGTGTGTGAAGTGTACTTTTGTATTAATAAATGTATTAAAGAGGGGAAGGTACCTAGGGATTGGCGGAGGCAAGTATAGTCCCTTTATATAAAAGGGAAAGGGGACTAAATAGATAGTAAAATATAGAGAATAAGTGATACAGAGTATAGCAAGGAAAATGGTGCAAGAGCGGTATGTTGTTAATTAATAGAAAGAATAAGAGGTAAGACAGAATTATGAATACGGACAGCAAGGGAGGCTTCATAGATGGTAGGGGATGTGTAGATCAATATTTACATGAAGCATATAAGTGAACAGAATTATAGATAAAGGTAGGGAAAGTATATATTGCATTTCTGGATTTACAAAAGCAATAAGATAGAGTGGATAGAGGAGCAATAGTGGGCAGATGTTTATGACAAGTAGGAAGGAATAGCGATGTTAAGTAACTAAAATGATTGTAAAGAGCTTTTATGAGGATAGTGAGTGCTCAGGTTAGGGTGCTGTAGAATAGAGGGAGAATACTTCCTGGTAAAGAGTAGGGTCTTCGATCAGGGATGTGAAATGTCACCATGGTTGTTTACTATATTTAAAGATGGGGATTAAAAGAAATTAAAAGCATAGCTAGGAGTTCGGAGAGGGTGGATTAAATTTAAATGGGGAATGCAAATTCAAATGGGAATCGACACAGATTACTTTTGCAGATGATACTGTTCTTATGGGAGATTCTAAAGAAAATTGGCAAAGGTTAGTGGATGGAAGTTTGGAGAATGTGTTTAGAAGGAAGAAAGTTGAAAGTGAACATAGAAAAGAGTAAGGAGATGAGGTATCAGAATGATTTAGATAAAGACAATTGGATATCCAATTGGGGAGGAGGAGTATGGAAGAAGTGAATGTTTTCAGATACTTGGAGTTTGACTTGTCGGCGGATGGATTATGAAGGAGAGGTTAATCATAGAATTGATGAGGGAAAAAAGGTGATGGTGCTATGAGGTATATGTGGAGTCAAAAGAAACGTTTCTAAGGAGAACAAAGAAGGGAATGTATGAAAGTATAGGTAGTACCAACCCACATTATATGAGTATGAAGCGTTGGGTGGTAAAACGCAGCACGAGGAGAGGTTGGAGCAGTGGAGATGTCCTGTCTAAGGGCAATGTGTTGTGTAAATATAAAATGCAGAAAATTCGGAGTGTGGAAATTAGGAGAAGGTAGTTGAGTTAATAAAAGCTTAGTCAGAGGGCAGAAGAGGGGTTGTTTGAGGAGGTTTGGATCATATTAGAGAGAATGGATCAAGTAGAATGACATGGAAAGCCGAAATAAAATCTATAGGGGAAGGAAAGAGGGTAGGGTTGTCCTCGAAAGGTGTTAGAAAGAGGGGGTAAAGGAGGTTTTGTGGGCGAGGGCTGGACTTCCAGCAAGCGTGCATGAGCGATGTAGTAGGAATGAATTGGAGACGAATGATACTTGGGACCTAACGATCCTGTTGTGGAGTGTGGCATGTAATACAGTTGGACCCCGCATAATAACGATCACCTCCAAATGCAACCAATTATGTAAGTGATTAATGTAAGTATTTGCGTTTGAACGTGTATGTTTGGGGTCTGAAATGGATCTAATCTAGCTTACACAATATTCCCTATGGAAGGAAATTTGGTCAGTACTGCCCTGAACATACTACTTGGAATGAAAAAGAGTTCGTTAAACGGGGGACCACTTATTTAGAGAAGGGAGTTCAGGAAACACGGTTATTTTCAATAGTCGGACTTGATTCCTGTAATGGAAGTACAAGCCTGCACTTTTAAAGGAAGGTTATGGGATAGTTGGCAGTTTGTGAGGATATGTTGTGTATCTTTATACTATAAATGCATTCTAAGGCTGTTGTATTCTGAGTGGCACCTCTGTCAAAAGCAAGTGATAATGAGGAGTGTGGAGAAAATGTTTGAATGAAGATGAAAGTATTTTCTTTTTGGGGATTTCTTTCTTTTATGGGTCACCCTGCCTCGGTGGGGAGACGGACCACTTTTGAATAAAAAAAAAAAAAATAGTATGGGTGAGTAGGTTGAGTGTTATTTGAAAATTGGTGGCGTGTGTTGCCTGTAGAGAGAATTTGTTATCATACTAACTGCAGCCTTTTGTTGGGTAATTAGTGGTCATGATATGGTTTAAACACCTTTGACTGACGCGGCCGTATATAAACGTTTTACGAGAGTGCCCAGTGTATGACGTATATAGTACTCAAAATTCTAGCGGCTTCAAATCAAGCAGGAGAAAGCTGTAGGCCACATGGAGAGAATGGGTTTTGTGTGGTCAGTGTGCACCATATGAAAAAAATCCGCTGGAGCAACGACAAGTGGCAAATGAGAAAAAACAAAACTCCGACCGTTTTATAATTTTAATTAAAAATTCCGACTTTGTGGTCTATTTTCGTATAGTATTTATGGTTGTATTCTCAGTTTTCTTTGGTCTCATTTGATAGAATTAGCAACATATTACCAGAAAGAACTAAGAGGTATTTTGATTGATTTTACATATAAAAAGAACCGTAGAAATGGAGCTCAAAGTAGGGAAATGTTGATTTTGCCAATGTTCAAAGTAAAACAAATGATGTCATTGCCCATAAATGTCCAACATAGCCATTCTAAAGCAGGTCATGAAATGGGTTGATGTGATATTTATAAACATTATATAACAGCATTGCAGTAGTCTGCATAATAGTAATTCTAATATTTATTGTTTGAATAAAAATATTCCCAAAATAAAAGCAAGAGTAATAACAAAGGGCCTGAACGTGACAGATGCACAAAGAAAATGTTATTTTCGAGCCAGGAATGTCTGCTCTAATGTTCATACTGGACCTTAAATATTGAAATATTGACAAAATAACTTGGTTAAGTATTGTATTACGGCCCCCCGTGAATATTGGCCAAATTAGTCAGAATTTCTGCTGAGACTGCACATTATTAGTATTGGAAATAGTAAATGGGCAGTTATCTGTACTACAAAATTCGATAGAAAAAATGGAAAGTAGGTAAAGAAATAGCTATGAGTTTAGAGCGACTGGAACAATGGAATTAGCCGAAAATAGGCTCAAAGTGTAGAAATCGCCGATTTGTAACAGCCGCCGAGGTCGCTAAAACTTCGCGATAGGCATAATTCCGTCAGTTTTCTTCCCCATTCAAATTTTCGTTTTTTTGGTGTCCATTACAATCGGGAAAAGATTCTCTTATCATTTCATAAATAAAAAATAATATTTTTTTTTTTAATTTTGCGACACCAGGAGACACCTCAGGATTTGGGGTTGCGACAGTCAAAGGGGTTTATTGTTGTTGATCCCCATGCACAAATTCCATAGGTGAGATAGGGGTAAATAAGAGAGCGATAAAGGGCCAGGTGGGCTGACTGTGGAACATAGTTCCGTAATCTTCGATAGTATGCCTACAGTCTTGGAGATTTTCTTAAAAATTTGTTGTATATGTGTATGAAATTTGAGTCTATTATCGAGGTGGATTCCTGGGAATTTTCCCTCTGTTATCTTTGTGATAGGTGATCCGTTTATTGTTATGTTAAGAGGTACATCTGTAGCTCTGTTACCAAACTGAATGAAGTAGGTTTTGTCAATGTTTAGTGTAAGTTTGTTAGTCCTCATCCAGGTAGATATTTTCTGTAATTCGGTGTTTACAGTATTGGCTAGCGTGACTGGGCTCGGGTGGAGAAAAACGTATGTAGTGTCATCTGCAAAAAGTGTGGGTTTGAGTAATTGCGAAGCATTTGGTAGGTCATTTATGTATAGGGAGAAAGAGAAGAGGGCCAAGGACATTTCCCCTGTGGGACACCAACTGTAATTGGTTGTGCGGAAGAGCTTGCCCATTTGCGTACACATATTGGCTTCTGTTGCTGAGGTAAGACTTGAGGTAGTTGAGGGAGTGCCTTCTAATACCATAGTGTGACAATTTTACGTGGAGCAAGTCATGGTCAACTGTATCAAAAGCTTTACGTAAGTCAATGAAGATCCCCAGTGGGACTTCTTTTTTCTCTATTGCAGTGTATATATGTTCTAGCATGTGTATAATAGCATCATTAGTATTTTTATTAGGCCTGAATCCAAATTGGCAGAGGTTGAGAATGTTTTGGGAGATGAGGTAGGAGTAGATTCGTTTATGAATTAATTTTTCGAAGATTTTTGAGAGAGGGTGTAAATTGGATATTGGCCTATAGTTATTCAACTCTGTTTGGTCTCCTCCTTTATGGATCGGGTGACCCTTGCTATTTTGAGAACTGTAGGGAAGGTGGAGGATTCAATGGATTTGTTAAAGAGTGTTGCAGTGATTGGTGATAGTACTTGTGACGCTTTTTTGTATATAAAGGGTGGTAAGGTATTTAAATCTCCTGCCTTGTTTTTCAGTGCGTTGATAATAAGGGAGACTACGTATGGGTTTTGTCGGAGCTAGGAACAGTGTGTTCGGGGTAGTTGCCAGTGAGGTAGTCATTTGGTGGGGTATCTGAGCTTGGGATTTTATTGGCAAGGTTTTGACCTATAGTGGAGAAGAAATCATTGAGTCTGTTTGCTGTTTCTGTTGGTGGGAGTTGGGGTTCATCTGATTTTGCTAATTTTATTTCGCTATGTCGTGATATCTTTTTTGTTCCCAGAATTTCTGATAGGGTCTTCCAGGTCTTTTTTATATCACCTCGTAAGTTGGATAATCTGTTCTCATAATACAATTTTTTTTGCCCTTCTTATCAGGCTGGTTAGGATTGACAAGTAACGTTTTGTTTGGTCTCTGGTTATGTGACCCATTCTGTACTGTTTTTCATATCGGTGTTTTGTATTTATGGATTTAAGAATGCTGGGTGTTAGCCAGGGACTGTTCAGTCTCTTAGCTGTCATCTGTTTAGTTTTTTAGGGCAGTGCTTGTTATAAAGGGTATTGGGTCTTTTTAGAAAATTATTAAAACATTCGTCAACTCTGTATAGATTTCTAGCTCAGTGTGCAGTCAATGTTTGTTACTGCTGTTGTGAAGTTATTAATGGCTGCCTCATTGTGAAGTCTGAAGGTGACTTTAGTAGTGTCTTGGGGTATTTTACCAAGAGTTGTTATGAGGAAAGTAGGGTAGTGGTCTGTGGTATTATCTGTAATTATGCCTGATTTTAAAGGGGATATGGTGTTGGTCCAGATGTGGTCAAGTAGGGAAACACTAGTCTCTGTAACTCTTGTAGGTTTTGTTACTGTTGGTAGCAACATGCAGTTACTCATTGTGTTTGTGAATTCAGTAACGTGTGGATCCTGGTCTTGCAGGAGATTTATATTGAAGTCACCTGAGAGTAGTAAGTGATCTTTGTTCATGGCGTGCATCAGTTATCATACTCCTAGGTTTTGACTAAATTGGCTAATGTTTGATTGTGGAAACTCTGTAGATGTTTATCACTGTGAGAGGTTTTGTAGGTATTTGGATTTGAATTTAGCTATTATATATTCCCATGTTCATCCCTTGTGCAAGTATTAGTGATACATTCTAGTTGGTCTGAGTAGTATATAGCAGTGCCACCCCCTTGTTGATCTGGCCTACAGTTGTGTATGGTGTGTAACCAGGAATGGCATAGACATCTGTAGTATCAGGCTTTAACCAGGTTTCAGTTAGTGTAATGATGGACATATTGGCATGCAAGGAATTTAGTAATGCTAGGAGGTCATCATAATGCTTGTGTAAAGATCTGAAAATTGTAGTTAAAGATAGTTATGTTGTTGTTAGCTCTGAGAAGTGCCTTTGATCTGCTGTGTAGTAATTACAGTAACTGTTTGAATCATTTAAGTCATTAAATAAGAGGTTAGTATCAGGATCAATGCTTGTAATCATAAGATTGTAGTGAATCTATAGTTAGAATTAAGTAAAAAATAAAGTAAATATTCTAAAGCTAAAAAAAAATTAGCACCTGAATTATTTAACAAATGTAAAAATTATGAGCTAAGGTAGTTTTTTAAAGCTAAATAAAGGAACAATATAAAAGGGACTAAAATAATTTTGTGGTGAACAAATAAAGTGATGATCAAATAATGGAGCTTGGGAATATGATAGTAGGTAGTACTTTAAAGGTAATTCTTTAAAGTTAGAATTATAATATAAAATTATAATATAAAGGGACTAATATAAGTTGTGGTGAACAATAAAGTGGTAATCAAATAATTGCACTAAGGTCTAATATAATGACTTTTGTGGAGTCTATGTTTTGAGCTAGAATGAGCTATAGTACAACTAGATTTAATCTAATAATATAACAATACAAATTAAAAGTAGGACCAGTCACTAGTAATTGCAATATGGTCTAATATAATAAATTTGGTATGACTATAGTACAACTGAGTTTAATCTAATAATATAAAAAAGGCACAAGACTCTCAATTGTAATTGCACTAAGGTGTTATATAAGTTGTTTACAAGAATTAGAGTATAACTAGATTTAAATTGACAAGATAAAATATGCAAGTTAAGGTAGCAAAAGAATAAAAAAAGTAGAAAAAAAATATATGAGGTAGTTGGTACTAGTTAGCAAAAGATAGTTAAGGGCCTTGAACAATAATATAATTGAAAAATACACTAATTGCACACACAATAGAGTCACTAAGATATGAAAACAATCTTAGAGTAGGAATTATAATACAAACTTATAATATAAAAATACAAATTGAAATGGTACTTGCAATTGCACTAGAGTCTGGTATAGGTTGTTGACAAGATCATGAGTATAACTAGATTTAAATTGACAAAATATAATTTACAATTAAAGTACCAAAAGAATAATAGTAAAAAAATAACAAGGGTAATGTCTTGGTTATAATATGATAGTAAGATGGTAGACAGGTACAAAGGATAATATAAAGGTTGGAGTTGAATATACAAACTTGAAAATTTGGCAACAAAATGTTATGGGAAGTATAAAATAATGTTTAATGTACAAAAGTAAAATTGACTGGTAGTAAATATGGTGTTTAATAAAATTTTAGTAAGTAATAATGATTACAAAAAAGTGAAAAAGTAATGTTTATTTCATTCAATATTGCACTGGTAGTTATACTAGAGGTTATATGGCAGCACAAGGTAATTAAGAGTACTCTAAGATAGTAAATGTGGTATTAAAATAGGTAAAGGTAATTAGACAAGTAATGGTTATTAAATGTCAAAAATGTTAAGAGTAAATTGAAATTATAGTAAAAATGATAATTATTAATTTTAGTAAGTAATATCAATTGATAGTATTTAAAAAATATGAGGTAATAATATGGACAGAGAAAGTATCAATTCAGCTAATGTTTAAGCAAACAATTGTAAATAAGAAAATTACATAAGGTGACTTATGCTTACTAGTAAAATCACAAAATGAGGTAGTTGATTATTTAATTACTAAGAGATTGTACAATGAAATTTGAACAATAATGGAGCAAAACATTCACTACACTACGTAGGCTTTTAGGTTGGACATTGTTTAGTTATTCTCTGTAAGATTAGTATCCCTGAGAAATCGTGATAGATCATTCTCGTTCATTATTGTGTACAGTTGACCTACATTTGTTTTCCTAACAAGAATTTTCCCATCTCGTGTGAAGCATTGGTGTATTGTGTCATTATTCTCCCGCTTAAGTTTTCTGACTCTATAAAGGAGGTTCTGACGTTTTTTGGTAAGACACTCGTTTATGTATACCTCTTTCTTTACTTTAATAGATGCAATAATTAAGTCTTTTTTCCTGTCATGTGAGTGGAATCTAAGCATAACACTTTTTCTACCATGGGATCCTAGTAACCTGGCTTTTTATTTCTGACTCTGGTACAATAACACTTGTATAACTATACTCTCATATATACCCCTCTTTGCTTTCATGGTTAAAGTTCTTTGTCTCCACAGACTCCTCAGTGCACCACTTGCCTTTTTCCCCACGTCAGTTCTATGAGTCACTTCATCTTTCTTAGACCCATCTGCTGACATGTCCACTCCCAGATATCTGAATACATTAACCTCCTCCATATTCTCTCCCTACAATCTGATATCCAATCTTCCATTACCTATTTTTTTTTTTATCCTCATCACCTTACTCTTTCTTATATTCACTTTTAATTTCCTTCTTTTACATAACAAACTCATCAACCAACCTCTGCAACTTCTGTTCAGAATCTCCCAAAACCACAGTTGTATCAGCAAAGAGCAATTGAGACACCTCCCACTTGTGTTAGATTCTTTATCTTTTAACCCCACACCTCTTGTCAACACACGAGCAGTCACTTAATTTACAACTCTATCTATAAATATATTGAACAACCATGGTGACATCACACATCCCTGTCTAGGGCCTTTTTTTTTTTTTTTTTTTTAACAAACTGGCCGTATCCCACTGAGGCAGGGTGGCCAAAAGAAAAAACAAAAGTTTCTCTCTTTAAATTTAGTAATTTATACCTGAGAAGGAGTTACCAGCCCCTTTCTCCGGCATTTTTAGTCACCTCTTACAGCACGCATGGCTTACGGAGGAAGAATTCTGTTCCACTTCCCCATGGAGATAAGAGGAAATAAACCAGAACAAGAACTGGAAAGAAAATAGAGCAAAACCCAGAGGGGTGTGTATATACATGTATATGCTTGTACATATATGTGTAGTGTGACCTAAGTGCAAGTAGAAGTAGCAATACGTGCCTGAAATCTTGCATGTTTATGAGACGGAAAAAAGGACACCAGCAATCCTATCATCATGTAAAACAATTACAGGCTTTCGTTTTACACTCACTTGGCAGGACGGTAGTACCTTCCTGGGTGGTTGCTGTCTACCAACCTACTAGCTAGAACTCAACAGACTTTAAACAAACCGGCTATATCCCACTGAGGCAGGGAGGCCCAAAAAGAAATACGAAAGTTTCTCTTTTAAAATTTAGTAATTTATACAGGAGAAGGGGTTACTAGCCCCTTACTCCTGGCATTTTAGTCGCCTCTTACAACATGCATGGCTTACAGAGGAAGAATTCTGTTCCACCTCCCCATGGAGACAAGAGGAAATAAACAAGAACAAGAACTAGAAAGAAAATAGAAGAAAACCCCAGAGGGGTGTGCATATATATGCTTGTACATGTATGTGTAGTGTGACCTAAGTGTAAGTAGAAGTAGCAATACGTACCTGAAATCTTGCATGTTTATGAGACATAAAAAAGACACCAGCAATCCTATCATCATGTAAAACAATTACAGGCTTTAGTTTTACACTCACTTGGCAGGACGGTAGTACCTCCCTGGGTGGTTGCTGTCTACCAACCTACTACCTAAAACTCAACAGATTTGTTCCCCTATAATTTTTATATTCTCTTTTGTCCCCTTTGCTTTTATACAAAGGGACTATGCATGCTTTCTGCCAATCCCTAGGTACCTTACCCTCTCCCATACATTTATTAAATTAAAACTAACCACTCCAAAACTATATCCCCATCTGCTTTTAACATTTCTATCTTTATCCCATCAATCCCAGCTGCTTTACTCGCTTTCATTCTACCCACTGCCCTATGGACTTCTTCCACACTCACAACTGGTTCTTCCTCGCTCATCTAAAAGATGTTATTCCTCCTTGCCCTATACACAAAATCACAGCTTCCCTATGTTCATCAACATTTAACAATTCCTCGGAATATTCCCTTCAGCTTCTTGATTCCTCTAACTCTCCATTTAATAACTCTCTTCTATTTTTAACTAACAAATCCATTTGTTCCCTAGGCTTTCTCAACTTATTAATCTCGCTACAAAATTTATTGATAACATCTCACCCACTCTCGTTTGCTCTCTTTTTACATTGCTTCACCACTCTCTTAACCTCTCTTTTTCCTCTCCATATACTACTCCGTCCTTGCATCACTTTTTCTTTGTAAAAACTTCTCATATGCTGTCTTTTTCTCTTACTACTCTCTTTACATCATCATTCCACCAATCGGTCTTCTTCCCTCCTGCACCCACTTTCCTGTAACCACAAACTTCTGCTGAACACTCTGACACTATATTCTTAAACTTACCAAATGCATCTTCTACCCCATTGCCTATACTCTCACTAGCCCATCTGTCCTCCAACAGTTGTTTAATATAATATAATCGAATATAGTGTGAAACTCACTTGCTAACCTTCATGACAACCCTGCCATGCATCATGTGATATCTAAGTATGAGTTTTGTGTCAAAAGGAGGATTGTTTTGACATGTACATTAGTGTCATATATAATCTGGAGACAAAAATTTAAATAAAATATTATACGCTTTGTTGTATCTGTGGCCATCTCTCATGAAGGTTGGGTAACCCCCTACTACTTCCCCCCCCCCCCCAAAAAAAAAAAATATCCAGTGTCCTGACATCACATTCAGTTTATTTCTCCAACTGCAATATCCCAACTGCTCCTTCAGAATGCCTCTTCAAGGGGGGCTCCTTGGCATGGTGAAGAGGCTCTTGGTCTGAGGAATTAGCCCTGTCGGTCTTCTTCCTCAGACCGAACCAAATTACCCCCCATTCTCCCCTCCCCTATCCCATCCTCCCCTTTTTCCATTCCTCCTCCTCCTCCCCACCCGTCCCTTTTGCCCTTCCTCTTTTTGGCCTTTGGGATTTCTCCCACAGGCGCGCTAGTTCCTAGGTAGGGGAAAGGACACCGGGGTCCATCCCATTCTGTTGAGGTTCTTGGCGGTGGCGTAGTTTGCCGTGGAATCTGGATTGCCTGGGGATGTCCCGATCCCTCTCCGGTATCCCGGAGTAGCTTTGGTGTCTTTCGGGCGACGGGTGTATCTCTGGAAGCCACCTTTCGGATTCCGGGGGTGGTGGCCGAAGGAGGTATGCTTTGTGGCGGATATCCGGCCGCCCTCTCTTTTGTCCACCGAGGTAGCTCGGCAGATGTGAGGTTGCTATCCCGGATTGCTGGTTTACTGGCATGAAGGGTAGGGTATGGCACGGGTTCCATGCTGCATCTGCGCTACTAGCGGTGCTGAGGTCCTCTTGGGCACGGAGGGAGATTTCCGGCCCTTTCATTCCTCCTGGGAACTATTCCTCCCCGCTCCCCCCTTTTTTTATTTTTTTTTTTTTTATTTTTATTTTCTTTTCTTCTTTCTTTTTTTTTTCTTAACAAAAAGCAAAGGAGTAACCTAACCATGGCAGCCCTAGTCCATGAACCCACTACCCACGGGCCCCTTCTTGATACCGCACCCCATTCTGACCCTGCCTTGTGTTTAGACCACTCTTCGGACACTCCTGATGCCCCTGTACCTCTTGCTGGTGCTGTTTCCTCACCCGCTTCAGGTACCGGGGCTTCGACTGACTCCTTCGATTTGTCTGAACTCCGCTCTCCTTTGACTATGCTTCCGGCTTCTCCCTCTACGGTACGGCAATTTTCGAATCACCCGCCCATTTCACGCCGGACCAACTCCGGTCCTACTCCTAAACGCCAACGTCAATCTCCTGATGATGCTCCTTCGTTACCTTCCCATTCTACTCGGAAAAGACCGACACGTCAAGCACTCCCTCTCCACGCTCAGTTTCGGACCACACAATGGACTAAATTCTTTACTTTAAGACCGACTTCTTCTGCCTACCTTTCTGACCATAGTATTGGCAAAGCGCTCCTGCGTCATGTTGGTAGAGATATTTCATTTCATGCTCTCAAGAGCGGTACGCGCATCGTCACTGTCCAGAATGCTACCCAAGCTCATGATCTTTCTCTGCTTTCGAATATCGATACCACTCCTATCACTATTGAAAAACATCTTTCTCTCAATTCTTGTAGTGGTACTGTCATTCTGCCCCATACCATAGTCCAACAGAATTTCCAGTCATGTGGCAATGACATTTTTGAACAGCTGGAACTCCAGGATCTCCCAGTCCTCAAAGTAGACACTTATGTCCTTCCTGCCCGGGGGTGGAGACGTTACCCTTGCAATGTGGCTCGTTTAACTTTTGACAGCTGAGAACTCCCATCCTCTGTATATGTCGCGGGACATCGGTTACAAGTTCGAAAGGTGATACACCGCAACAATGTAGAAATTGCTGGCGTTTTGGTCACCCAGCGAAATATTGCAGATCTATGGCCGAATGCCCAGTCTGTGGTGCGACGACCATTTTAATACATCTTGCAGTCAACCTCCATCTTGCCTTAATTGTAATGAAGCTCACCCTTCGTACTCCCGCCGTTGCCAGGTCTACTTAAATGAACGTGAAATCCGTTGCCTCAAAGAGGCAGAAGGTCTCCCTTATGCTATGGCAGTTACTCATCTCCGCCTCCAAGGGAGACTACCCCGTGTTTCTTATTCTCGTTTTTTCCAAACATCCCCCACTTCTGGGGTCCCATCTTCTGCAGCCTCCTCTGTTGTTACCCCTCCCATAGCCACTACGGCATCTAATCCTTTTGCTGTCCTTGGCTCTGACGTCCCGACTACAACTCAGTCTGTTCTCACATCTTCGCGTCCTTCCTCACAAGCCCCAGTATCGACAAGACCTCGTACGACACCAAATACCAATCGCCCCTCTACTCAGAAGTCCAAAAAATCCACATTGCTTAAATCTTCTTTGCCCCTTCCTTCCCTTCTTCCACCTCCACACTTTACCTTTCCAGTCTCTGTACCTAGTTCTTCCCCTCTCTCTGGCTCTATTACAAGTGTGGAGATTCACCCTCCTCCTCGTACTATGCCTTCCACCCCCGTCCCATCCCAAGTTTCTCCTTCTGCCACCTCCCAGGTTTCTGCCTCTTCTGTCCCCCCCCCCCACACTTCATTCCAGTCCCTTACACTCTTCCCTCCCCCTCTACTTTGGTACAGTCCATTACTGTCCCAATCTTTACTCACCCTCCTCCTTCTATCTCCAATATGGTCTCCTATACATCTTTGAATTCAGAAACACTTGAAGCTATTTCAGAATATATTGCAGAGACTAAACCTTCAATGGACACTGATTCACTTCCTGTTCCTTCTTTTCCCCTCTCCTCCATCTTCACAACCCCATTCTTCGCAACGCTCCGTTCCTTCACTACTTGAACTTCTTCCAATGCCACCACACATTGACTTTTCTAACCCCTCTAGTCCGTAGGTGCCTTTACCTACAGTTCCTGGGTATTTTCTTCATCGCCAATCATGGCCTATTTACAGTGGAATATCCGCGGCCTCAGGGGTAATCGGGGTGAGCTTCAGATGTTGCTTTCCAGGTTTTCCCTGTTGGTGCTTGCTTACAAGAACCAAAATTACAACTCGGCTGTTTCCAACCTATCTCAGGCTATAATTTATTGTATTCTTCGGATCCTTTCTCAGATGGGACCTTTAATGAAAGTGCCCTTCTTCTACGCAATGATATTCCGTACTGTCAACTATTTGTCCATACCTCGCTGCATTACACTGCAGCCCGTACCCACTTGAATAAGTGGTTTTTACAATATGTTCTTTATATCTCTCTCCTTCTCGAGCATTTTCTATCCCAGACTTTGCCTTTCTTGTTTCATCCTTACCACCACCACTTCTGTTACTTGGTGATTTTAATGCCAACCATTTCCTCTGGGGGGGTCTCATTGTGACTCATGTGGCATCCAGTTGGAGGCTTTTCTCACCTCTCACCCCCTCCATGTTTTAAATACGGGTTCTCCCACCCATTTTGATCCTCGTACTCGTACTCTCTCTTGCATCGATCTATCAGTCTGCTCTTCCTCCACTGCACTAGACTTCACCTGGTCTGTTCTACCGGACTTACATGACAGCGATCATTTTTCGATCATTCTTACTTCTCCTTCCTATTCACCACCTTTCCGCAGCCCTTGCTGGCAATTTGATCGGGCAAATTGGGATCTTTACTCACACCTCACTGCTTTTAGTGGGGTTCCTTCTTCATCCTCCATTGATGAGCTCCTACACATCTTCTCGACGTCAGTTTATACCGCAGCTTCTCATTCTATACCCCAAACCTCAGGCAGGCATTCTCAGAAGTGAGTGCCTTGGTGGTCTCCTGCTTGTGCTCGTGCAGTACGTTTGAAACGTGCTGCATGGGGCAGGTACCGGTACAATAGAACCGCTGAGAGACTTCTTGATTTTAAGCAGAAGCGTGCGATCGCTCGCAGTGTCATCCGTGAAGCTAAACGCACTTGTTGGCGAGACTATGTTTCCACCATCCCCCTCTGCTTCTTCTATGAGTGCAGTCTGGAAAAAAGTGAGGAAATTGAGTGGTAAATACTCTCCTGACCGGCTCCTGTTCTACAGGTCGCTGGTGTTGATGTAGCAAACCCTCTCGACGTTGCCATTGAACTTGGCACACATCTGGTCCGTATTTCCCGAGGGCTCCATCTATGCCCCTCGTTTCTTTCCTCAAAGTCTGCCAGAGAGTTAGTACCCTTGGACTTTTCTTCTCTCAGAGAAGAACAGTATAATGTGCCTTTTACACTTCAAGAACTGGAGGCAACGCTCTCAGCTTGCCGATCATCGGCAGCTGGGCCTGACGACATTCATATTCGTATGTTACAACATTTACATCAGTCAGCCCTTGTAGTCCTCTTACACCTCTTCAAGCTTATTTGGGCACAAGGAGTTCTTCCCCAGCTGTGGAAATCTGTCATTGTTCTCCCTTTCCGCAAACCGGGTACTACAGGACATGATGCCTCCCACTATCGCCCCATCGCTCTTACTAATGCAGTTTGCAAAGTGATGGAACGTCTCGTAAATCGACGTTTAATGTGGTATTTAGAGACACACAACAGTCTCTCCGCTAGTCAATATGGCTTTCGTAAGGGTCGTTCTACCATAGACCCCTTACTACGCTTGGATACGTATGTTCGTAATGCCTTTGCTAATAATCACTCAGTTATTGCCATATTTTTTGACCTTGAGAAGGCATATGACACAACTTGGAGGTATAATATTTTGGCCCAGGCCCATTCCTTAGGCCTCCGAGGCAATCTACCATCCTTCCTTAAGAACTTTTTAACTGACAGACATTTCTGTGTTCGAGTCAATAATGTTCTTTCCCCGGACTTCGTCCAAGCTGAAGGTGTCCCTCAGGGATGTGTTCTAAGCACAACACTTTTTCTCCTTGCTATAAATGATTTGGCCTCTAGTCTTCCACCCAATATTTGGTCATCACTCTATGTTGATGACTTCGCTATTGCTTGTGCAGGGGCTGACTGTCATCTTATTGCAGTTTCTCTCCAGCATGCGGTCGACCGTGTTTCCACTTGGGCCACCACGCATGGGTTTAAATTTTCAAGTACCAAAACTCACCAAATTACTTTCACTAGACGCTCTGTTATCTCCGATCATCCTTTGTATCTCTATGGCTCCCGTATCCCTGAACGTGATACAGTCAGGTTTCTAGGCCTTCTCTTTGACCGTCGGTTATCCTGGAAAAACCCCACATTACCTCTCTGAAGGCAATTTTTCACAGCCGGCTAAACCTTCTTAAAACCCTTGCTCATCTTTCCTGGGGAGCTGATCGTCGAACTCTGCTTCGCCTACATTCAGCCCTCGTTTTATCGAAACTCGATTATGGTGACCAGATTTATTCCGCAGCCTCTCCTGCTACTCTCTCTAGCTTTAACTCTATCCATCACCAAGGATTACGTTTGTGCCTTGGTGCTTTTCGCTCTTCCCCTGCTGAGAGCCTCTATACAGAAGCGAATGTTCCATCCTTGTCTGATCGCCGTGATGCCCATTGCCTTCGCTACTATGTACGCTCTCACGATCTACACAATCCTTCCATTTATAGAATGGTCACCGATATTAGTAGACATTCTATATTCGTTCGCCGCCCGTTTGCTCCGTCCCTTTTCTCTTCGCCTACATTCACTCTTGTCTTCCCTTCAGTTACCACCTTTATATGTTCATGTAGCATCTCACTTTTCCCTACCCCCTGGGAAGTTCCAGCTGTTCGGGTCTGTTCTTTCTCACTCCCTTGCTCAAAAGCTCAACTGCCTACGGTGGCTTCCCGCTCTCTTTTTCTTGATCACTTCCACTCCCATTCTCATGCCACCGCTGTGTTTCACAGATGGCTCTAAGTCTTCAGACGGCGTCGGATTCGCAGCAGTGTTTCCGGACAGCGTCATGGGAGGGGCATTTACTATCTTCAGCTAGCATTTTTACTGCTGAACTGTATGCCATTCTTGCAGCACTTATTCGTATCGCATCTATGCCTGTGTCATCATTTGTAGTAGTCTCAGACTCCCTTAGTGTTCTACAGGCTATACGAAAATTTGATACATCTCATCCCCTAGTTCTCCGTATCCAACTTTGGCTATGCCGTATCTCTGCCAAACATAAAGATATTGTTTTTTGTTGGGTCCCTGGTCATGTCGACGTACAGGGCAATGAACAGGCAGACACTGCTGCGCGGTCAGCAGTACATGACCTACCAATTTCCTGTCGAGGTGTTCCATTTCTGGACTATTTTGCTGCAATAGCTACCCACCTTCGCACCCGTTGGCAACAACGTTGGTCAACTCTGCTCGGTAACAAACTTCATTCTATTAAACCAAGCATAGGTTACTGGCCATCTTCTTGTCATCAGTGCCGAGGTTGGGAGACCACTCTCTCCCGCCTTCGCATTGGCTACACTCGTCTTACTCATGGGTATCTCATGGAGAGGCACCCTGTTCCTCTCTGTGAGCAGTGTCAAGTTCCAGTATCGATTAGCCACATTCTGTTAGACTGCCCTCTCTATCAACGAGCACGCAGAATTTACCTCCAACGTTGTCTTCGTTCTACTACTCTCTCTTTACCTTCCCTTCTTGCTGATGGACCCTCCTTTAATCCTGACACTCTCATTGACTTCTTGACAACGACTGATTTACTCCACAAACTCTGATGATGCTTTTCGCAAATCCCCTCAGCCCTTTCTAGTTCAGTCTCTTGCTGCCTTTACCCTTTCACCCTCCACTACCCCGCTGTTATCCGTAACCTATTATCATCCATCTCCTTTTGCCACCTGATGCCCTCGCTTCCTTCCTGCCCTGGAGCGCTGTATAGGCCTTGTGGCTTAGCGCTTCTTTTTTTATTAAATAATAATAAATCCTTCAGAATGCAGGTACTGTGTTTCCATCCACTTTCCCAAAACCCTTGATAAATATTACTTTGCTCACCATCCAGTATCATGTCTATTAAAAACTACTTAATCCCATCAAACACATATGCACAAGATGCAGAAGCCCCTAAAATTTAAGCCTTCTCTAACCCCACCCCCCTACCTCCTATTTTCCACCCCTAGTTTATGCACCCTCTCCCTCTTTGTCATCCTATCCCTCTCCATCTTTCTTACATGCCAAACCTAAGTCAGCAACCCCTCCTCAGGCCTCTGAATTATACCCTTGATGGTCACACACTGCTTTTAACTTTCTACGCACTGAATTCTCTGCATAATATTTACACCATACATGACAAGACCATTGTCTCTGGCTTCCTCCTTTGCTGCAACATTCATAACCCATTCTTTACATCCACATAAGTGTTTGTAGGTCAATACTCTTACTTTTTTTTTTCACCATAGATAAATATTTTTCTTTCCACAGATACCTCAACCACCCCCATAGCTTTTTCTCATCTGTAATATATAGTAACTTTGTTTTTTCAAATTTGCAAATTTTTATATTACATAATTGGAATGTTCAGAACATTTCAAATGTGCATTTGTGAGGTATACATACACTAGATTTGTTAATATGTTTTAAGAGTTAATGGACTTATTGTAATTGTTGTGGGTCATGATGCACGTGTTTTTTCATTTTTTGACATAATAAGAATATCTTCGATTCAGACAAATTGTGATGCACTCTATTAACTATGACTGGAAATTTTTTTTTTTTTTAAATCAGACAACTGTATTTCTTTGTTATTCATTTATTTAGTTCCAAATATATTTGTCTATGTTTTTTCTTTTTACAGAGGATAAGTACAGCCAGTGGGGATGGAAAACATTATTGCTACCCTCACTTCACATGCGCCGTGGACACTGAAAACATCCGCCGAGTGTTCAACGACTGCAGGGACATAATACAAAGGATGCATCTCAGACAATATGAACTTTTGTGATGGCCAGTAGGTGTGGGTACTGTGGGCGGCAACAGTATCGCTCCGTGCGAGCGACCGAGGCAGAAAGGTTGGGCCGAGTGGGGTGGAGGATCCGTGAGCACAGAGTAACCCTCCTTGTCTAGTCTCCTCAGAGGAGGTTCCTCAGTCCCTTGGGGTCTCCACCAGATCACAACAACCTCATCTGCTCCTCATTCGTGGCACAACATCAACTATCCCTGACATTGTTCCCCAAACCCTTTTCCTCCTCTTTCTTTTTTTTATGAAATATTATTTTTAAGTAAGAATGCTACACTGTAATTGCAAGCACAGATAAATGGTATTTCCTTTTCTTGATAATTTTATTATTTTCACCCCCTGAACAAAAAATATTTTGTTTTTAAATTCACAACACAAAAAAAAAAAAAAAGAAAACCCCCCCAAAAACCAAAACACTCCAAAAAACCCAAATCCCCAAAAAAATTATTAAATTTTAATTTTTCAGGCCAAAAAAAAAAAAAAAAAACCCACTTTTAAAATACCTTTTTTAAAAAGGAAAAACAAAGGAAAACATTTTTCCCCCCAACCCCCCCCCCATTAACCCACCACAACACCCACCCCCCCCCCCCCCCTTCCCCCAAAAAAACAACACCCCTTCCCCATTCCGGCCCCCCCAACCCCCCCCCCCCCAAATTCCTCCCTCTTAAAAATTTTCTTATTTTAAAAAAAAACCAAAAAAAAAAAAAAAAAGCCTCACCCTTTTTTCAAAAAAAAAAATTTAAATTAAAAAAAAAAATTAATAAAAACACAAAACGGGGGCCTGACCCCAAACCCCCCCCACGGGGCGGGAAAAAAAAACCCCCCCCCCACCTCAAACTCCCTTTTCTTTTGGGGCCAAATAAAAAAACCCCCCTTTTTTTTAAAGAATGCCTTTGGGGGGACTTTCAAAAACCCAAAAAAAAAAAACCCCCCCCCCCCCCCCCCCCCTTTTCTGCTTTCCTTTTCCCCAAAAAACAAAATTTCCCACCCCCCTTTTGTTTTTTTCCCCCTTTAAAAAATTTTAATTCCCCCTTTTTTATTTTTTCACTGAAATTTCTTTTTGAAATTTAAAGGGGCCACTATTAATTTTTTTGTATTATTTGGAAAAAAAGGCGAGAGGTGTGGCCCCGGGAGGGTGGAAAAACCCCTCCTTTTGGAGGAATGTTGAGTTGCTATAGCAAAACAGGCACCACTTAAAGTTTCTCCCGGGCACATGGGGCCTTTTGCTGTAAAATGGGCTCTCCTGTAATTCACAATTTGCACGCTGTATTGTCAGCTGTGCATTGTTGGAAGCAGTAAGGTTTGTGTCTTTCTGTGCTGAAAGTGGGGTTTTTGACAGAAAGAAAATAATGTACTCTTTGAATGCTGATAAATGATTTTTTTTATGTGTATAGAGGATGTATGAACAACTTTTTGGGAAAAAAAATTTTCTTTAAAAAATGCCAATATTTTACCGGCTGCGAGCATAGGTGTAGCGGTGGTTTAAGCACCAATTGTGTGAGTTTGGGCCGAAGGGGTTGGACGGCACCCGGGTGGTGGTGTTGTCGAAGGGGGGGGGGGCCGTGAGTCACTGTGGTCAGTCTAGTTGGGGCTGGTGGGGGGGTGCCGTGGCCCCCCCGCTCCCTGGAGTCCTGGGTCTCCCTCACTTCCCCGCCACTCTCAACTGATACGTGGGAAAGGGGGTTTTTGGTTATGATAACTTATTGTTTACCCCCCAAAAAACCAGCAATTTTTACCAGCACCCTTGTTTAGGTGGCTACCGCTGTGGTCCCCCTACTTTGCCTGTACAAATCCCTTGTTTAGTCTGCCCCCAGGGCATAACACCAGCTTGTGTTTTATGTTGGGTTGGTAGTGGCTGAACACCAGATTGGTTTACTGCGCTTCAAAACCCCTAGTCCCAGGGACATTCCCTATTCTTCCCTCACCTTATCCTTCTTACATACCCCTTTTACCATCATTCTTACTTTTAAATTTTAAACCGGAAAACTAATCAAACACCCTCTTTTCCCGGGTGGGAGGGAGTTTTTTAGGCCTTTTTGGTTACTCTGCTACTACACCTGAGAGATCAAACCCAAAAAAAGGTAGCCCAAATCAGATGGGAAAGGGAAAATTCTTTCATAGAATTTTTCTTTATTATGACCCCCCTTCATGTCCCCAATCCTCCCCTGTATTTTAACCTTAAAAAGTGTTTTCAGAAAAATTTGATACCCGATTTTTTGTAATTGAATGTGTTTGGTAATGTATACCGCTCTGGGGTATTTTTCTTTTTTTTATGGCTAAAGTGTAGGGAACCTTAACAGTGAACAAAAAGATCAGCTGCAGGAGGGTGTGGGTGCGGGGGGCCGTCCCGCTCTACATGCTGGCCCGTGGCCTCATCATATGACAGGCCCGTCGGCGACTGCCCCCTTGTGATTTGATGTAGTGGGTTGAAGGGCTTGGCAAAAACCCCCCCGGGGTGCCCCGGGGGGGGCCAAAATTGTCTGTCTCCCCGGTTGGTGGCCCCCCTCACCCCCCGTGCCCCGAGGGCAGCTGCCCTGCACCCCATTTATGCCCTTTTCCCTTTCAACCGCACCCCCAGAACACGTGGAAGCGGGTTTCTCGGATCTGGGTTAACATTTCTACCTAGAGTAAATAAAATTTTTAGAATAATTTTAGAGAAATTTTTTCAAATGCTGCGTAATGGTCACTGTAAATTGTGTAATTGTGAATAAATTACAATGTTTTTATTTACAAGAAGTTTGTGTATTTTCATTTTCCAAAATGCCTTTTTTTCTTTATTTCCTTGGAAAGGAAAGTTAAGTTTTTATGTATTGTATATAAAATGAGATATGTATAAAAATATATTGGTGGATATGTATGAGATAAGGATTGTAAAATGGCTAGTTCAAATGTTTGTGCATGTGATACATACAAGGTTTTTATTTGGAAGATTCTGAGAACTATTTTAAGTTTTGATGAAAAATAAATCTAAAGCAACATAGGCTGTAGACTTCAATGATCTTCAGTGGATTCCTTTAAAAGCTAAATTTAAATTTAAAACTTATTTCATAAGTGTACTCTATTAAAATTTTAGCCTTTTTTCAATACTGTTCAAGTACAAATTAAATTTGGATGCCTGTCAATATATTATGAATTACTTTTACTATTCCATTAGAAATTTAATAAAAAGTAAATTGGATTTAATACCCCAAGATGACTGCTGCCCAATGAACAAAAACCATCACCTTGGAAAAGCTTCAGTGTTCATGGTGGGATGGAGGCAGAGTAATGAAGGATGGGAAGTGAAGCCTTAGGTTTGAGGCTTGAATTCTTTGGTGATAAAATAATTTTTATGTTAATGTGGGATATAACACAATATAGGTTTTGAGGGTTAGCATTTACTGATGATGTATATGTAAAGGTTGGGAGGTGCACAATGCTAGATTATGGAAAAGGTAGCTTAGCATCTAGGTGTTAGGGTGTGTCGGCAAAACCTGTAGGGGATTTGTACAGCTCTTGGGGAATGGGGGTCGATCAGGTTCAGTCCCAAAGGGAAAGGGGCTGGGGAAGGGAGAGATCTTGTGGATGTAGGGGTAATGCAGATTCTTATTATTTATAGCTACAGGTGCAGTTATGCTTGTGGGTGTCCTGTCTTCAATAATTCTTTCATATGATTTGAAAATCTGCAATCTTGTGGAGCTTACTACCTCTTAAATCATTTGTTACCCAACCTTCAAAGAATTTTTTTTCTCTTTTTGGATCCACCTTTTCCTCAATTCTAACTGGCTTGTTATCCTGCTGCAGTTTACTAAGAATCTCGACCCTTTTTTCATGGCTTATATGTGTTTATCATATATCCTCTTTCCTCCTATCTGCAAATCTGGTCATCTTTAATGTTTTCAGCTTTTTTCCTCATAACTCATGTTCTTTTAGTTGCTATATCCTTGGTTTTCCCCTGACTTACCAATGTTTGTTTTTGATGCAGGCGCAAAAATTGCGGAATATTCCAGTTTTGACCTAATTGTGTTATAAACACCCTTTTAGCATTTCTCCATCCATACTTTGAAAATTATTTTTAATTTTGCCAGCATAGCAATAGCTCTCACAATTTTTTTATGTGATTTTTTTTTGATAATTCTTTGGTCTTTTAAATTTTTCAGTTTTTTCGTTGGTTGATTTTGCTTTCATCATTTTTTTTCATGTTTTTATTACGTAGACCACAGATAGAAAGCAGGGACCCCACGAGATTGTTAAAATGTTTGAAAAATTGTCCCCAAAAAAATATGACGGGAAAGAGGATCGGTATGAACAGGGAAAAAGTGGGAGGAAAGGTAATTCTAGATGGACAGCCAGGGCATTGTTACTTGGATTTCTTCCTCTGCTCCCAGGTCTGGGGATGAGTAAGGTTTTTGTTCAGAGGGCACTCACCTTGTAAAATGAGATATATGCTGGGGGTATCAAGCTTAGTAGACTGTGCCTTTACCTTCAAAAATCTCTGAATACCCCTTAAGGACCTAGATCACTTAAAAACCACTTACCTTTATCCAAGGGGGTACTGAGAGTTTTCCTGTCATCACGGGTAACTCGCTAAGCACCTTTAGCTTAGAGGAATGAAATCACTTAGAAATCAGCAAATTTAAACGTTTGGGAAAAGACAAAAAGGGGATTTTAATTCAATAAGTAATTTACATTTTTTACAAGGATGGAGTTGCCTTTTCAGGAACTTGTTTATTACTTTTCGGGATATTTAATACTAAGGGGAAGTTTACAAAGAAATAAAAAGGTAAAAGGCCCTCTTGGATTAAAAAAACTTGTAACATTATGGAACCCCGTAATAGTTTCAGCTGTATATACAGTTTTTAGCTCCAGTAAAGATCCCGTCTCCCGCAGCTACACCTCCCCTTCTACAGGAAAGGGTTCGCTTCAACATGGAGTTTACTCCTTCCAAGTTTTTTTATGGGAAAAACTAGCCCATGGTGCTCTGAATGAGGTGCCATCCCACATTCAAAAGAAGAAAAGGTTAGTGTTCTCTTTCCTAAAAGGAAAACTGAGAGAAGTCTCAAAAAAATCACAAACTCCAGTCACCATGCTATCAGATGCCTTCAGAAAGCACTGCTTAGTAGTGACTCATAATATTTTTGGATCTTTTTCATCACTCCTTGTCTGGATATTAACCATGGCACTCCAAAGGAATATTAGTGATATTGTAGGCATCGGGAAAAAAGACAAAGCAAGAATTTCCGTACTGTTGGAGTGTGAAAAGGGTAACCTTTATGAAGAGATTCAGGGAAATTAGTTAGCTGGATTTGACTCCTGGAGGTGGGAACTATAATGCTTGCACTCATAAAGGAAGGGTGGGGATATTGCAGTTTGGAGAGACATCTGAGCTGTATTGTCAGTGTGCCTCTGGCAAGATGGTAATGGAGTGAGTGGTGAAGTTTCTTCTCTTTTAGGTCACCCTACCTCAGTGGGAGATGGCCCGAGTGATGAAAGAATTTCTGAGTGTCTTAAAAAAAAAAAAAATAGGTTTTACATATGCTGTTACTCTACTTTCATGTGGTTCAAATGGAGATGGCCCACTCCTTTGGCAAGTGAATCATCCATTTGTACAATCAGAAGGAATCATCCATTTGTACAATCAGATGAAAATAAGAGGTTGTGCAACATTAGTGTAGGTAGTGATGTTGAAAAGTTGCTGAATATATGGACTAAGGAGAAAACAAGGTAAGGAGCCCTGCTTAGTTCTCAAAGCAAAGCAAACAAGTTCAGGTAAGATCCCAATGCGATGAGCGGGAAGATGGGACAGATGAAGAATAGCTCTGGAGAGGAGTGTTCTTAGTCAGAGAAACAGAGCCAGGGCTTAACCCAGCAGCTAAGGTGATCGTGAGGCAGACTTGAGAACAGGAATAGCAGGGACTGTTTGCATCGAACTTGTGGTAGTTGAAGTCTTGACTTGAGTAGCTGGCAGCAGGCTAGGTCACATCATAGGGTAGAAACACATGGGAATTATAGGAGTAACTGAGGAGGCAGGTTAGCAATGGAGCCATTTACAAATTTTTTGAAGCTGCTCCTAGATAGGTGGTAGTTTAGCCTTGTTACTGAAGGTGAAACGTAGAGGTGTGATGAACTCAAGAACTTGGGTGAGTGTGAAGTGAAGCGGTGATTCACATGCATACTTGACTGTTCCAGCACCGAGGCTTTTGTAGAGTTTAGTTACAGGTCATGGTGTCAGTATTTGAAGGAGAAGTGTAAAAGGTAAGGTTTTCCCATGAGGGTTTACTGGAGTCGTCGTTATCTTCCTCTTCTGGAGTGGATTCATTGGGAGAATCTACAATGGTGGTAGCAGGTGACTGAGGGTCGACAGGAGCAGCTGTAAGGTGTAATGGTTGTGCAACAGCAGGCTGGGAGACAGTGGTTGAGGCAACATGATCAACGTTGTCAGCGGTGGAAGTGGTTATAGAAGTTACAGGAGCAGTTGCTTGGGCAGGAGACAGGTCTGCAGGTGCAGTAAAGTTCAGGACGTTGGGAAGGATCTTGAGGATGTCTGTGAAGGTGTGGAGTCCAGAAAATTGAAGGCAGGCATGTTGTTCAGACGGAATAGTTTTTAATAGTTGTGTTGAAAGTCCCGGGGTTTGCTGCATTGCAAGGTGTGCATACCCATGCAGTACGCACCTTGGAGGAATCTCCGTCTGGGGTGGAGAGAGGGATTTTCCCCGGGGCGAGGGGCCCTGAAATTAGCGTGTAGAGTTTGGTGGTGTGGTTTGTGGTTTGGTTTTTGCAGCGTATGTCGGTAAATGGAGGTGTTCTTCATATTTAGTTTTCTTCAATAGATTTCTTTTGAGTGGGCATTATCTGAAAGGGTTGTGATTCCCTTGCAGTTAAGACAAGTTGGTGCTGTAGAAATGGTGCAGGTTGAAATATGTCCATCTTTCCCACATTTGAACAAAATTTTTCTTGAGGGGGGCAGTCCTTGGTGGTTGGGTTTTTAGGAGTAGAGGTCGCAGTGGGAGAGTATGTGAAATGTTCTTGTTTTTATAACTTTTTTTTCCCTTTTTTTTTTTTTTTTTTTTTTTTTTTTTTTAAAGTAAAGAGGGAGGGGCGAGATGCTGCACCCGGGGGGGTTTTTTTTTAATTTAGTGTTTGTGTTAGGAGAGAGGGTACCAACCCCTTTTTTTCCAAAGAAAGTTTCGTTCAAAATGGAGAGGGGAAATTTTGGGGTTTTTTTTTGGGGGAAGGTCGTCCCAAATTTTGAGGGTTTGTGGTTTTTTTGGGGGAAAGAAGGGCCTTAAAGTGGGTTCCCCTATTTGTGCAGGGGGTCTTAAATGGTAGAAAAAGGGGAATTTTTTTAAAAAGGGTTTTTAGATTTCCTTGGGAAAAAAGGGTTAGTTTGAAATTTTAGTTAGGTTTAAAATATTTTCCCAATATTAAAAAAATAAAATAAAAATTTTTAAGAAGTTGAGGATTTTTAAAGTTTAAAAAAAGTGGGGTTTAATAAATTAAAGGGCAGTTTTAGAATTTTTTGTGACTTTTTCCCCAAAAATTTTTGGGGTTTCAAATTCCCCCAAAATGGTTTTTTTAAAAGTGTTTTAGAATTTAAAAACAAAAAAAAAGGCAACTAATAGGTTCATCTTGCTTCTTAATTTTAAATAAAACAAAGCCCCTAAACTCCCAGGGTCTACAGCGTGTTTCTGTACAAAAAAAGAAATTGGATTGTTTTCCCAAAACTTCTTAAATCAAGCCCCTCTTAAAAGGGGGGTCTTGGTGGGGGGTGAAGAGGTTTCTTGGTTGAGGAATTAGATTGTTGGTCTTTTTTCCTCAGACGAAACCCAATTACCCCCATTCTCCCCCCCCTATCCACCTCCCCCCCTTTTCCCTTCCTCCTCCTCCCCCCCACCCCTCCTTTTGCCCTTCCTCTTTTTGGCCTTTTTGGGTTTCTCCCAAGGCGCGCTGTTCTGGTAGGGGAAGGACACCCAGGGCCCTCCCCTTCGTTTGGGTTTTGGCAGTGGCGTAGTTTACGTGGAATTGGATGCCCCGGGGATGTCCCGATCCCCCCCGGTATCCCCAGTAGCTTTGGGTGTCTTTCGGGCGAGGGTGTATCTCGGAAGCACCCTTTTGGGTTCCGGGGGTGGTGGCGAAGGAGGTATGCTTTGTGGTGGATATCCGGCCGCCTCTCTTTTGCCCCGGGAGCTCGGCGATGTGAGGTTGCTTCCTGGATTGTGGTTTACTGGCATGAAGGGTAGGGTATGCACGGTTCCATGCGCATCTGCGTACTGCGGTGTGAGGTCCCCTTTTGGGCGTGGAGGGGATTTCCCGGCCCCTTTTATTCCTCCCCGCTCCCCTCTTTTTTTTTTCTTTTTTTATTTTTTTTTCTTTTTTCTTTTTTTTTTCTTAAAAAAAAAAGCAAAGGAGTAACCTAACCGGGAAACCCAAACCATGAACCACTACCCCCCGGGCCCTTCTTGTACCGCACCCCCTTCGACCCCGCCCGTGTTTAGACCCCTCTTCGGACACTCCCGATGCCCCCGTCCTT
Organism: Cherax quadricarinatus; assembly: GCF_026875155.1. Lineage (NCBI taxonomy): Eukaryota > Metazoa > Arthropoda > Malacostraca > Decapoda > Parastacidae > Cherax > Cherax quadricarinatus. The sequence continues at coordinate 35,709 of NW_026465867.1, forward strand.
TGCGGTGCTGTTTCCTCACCCGCTTCAGGTAACGGGGCTTCGACTGATCCTTCGATTTTTCTGAACTCCGCTCTCCTTTGACTATGCTTCGGGTTCTCCCTCACGGTCGGCAATTTTCGAAACGCCCCCCCATTTCACGCCGGACCAAATCCCGGGCCTTCCTAAACGCCCAAAGTCATTTTGATGATGCTCCTTCGTTACCCTTCCCCTTCTACTCGGGGAAAAAA
>NW_026465868.1:0-5000 GCF_026875155.1 Cherax quadricarinatus
GGGATGACCCAAAAATTGGGCCGCCCAATTCATTCTAATGAGGACACTAAGCACCCGGGATGTTTTGAATAGACTGAGCAATGGTCGGAGAAAGTGGCAGATGCAGTTTTAATATTGACAAATGCAGAGTTCTAAATGTTGGACAGCTAAATAACCATGCCACATATAAACTAAATGTAGATCTTAATACTACTGATTGCGAAAAGGATTTAGGAGTTCTGGTTAGCAGTAATCTAAAACCAAGACAACAGTGCATTAGTGTTCGCAATAAAGCTAACAGAATTCTTGGCTTCATATCTAGAAGTATAAATAATAGAAGTCCTCAGGTTATTCTTCAACTCTATATATCCTTGGTTAGGCCTCATTTAGGCTATGCTGCTCAGTTCTGGTCACCGTATTACAGAATGGATATAAATGCTCTGGAAAACGTACAGAGGAGGATGACAAAGATGATCCCATGTATCAGACAGACTGAGGGCCCTGAATCTGCACTCTCTCGAAAGGCGTAGAATTAGGGGGGATATGATCGAGGTGTATAAATGGAAAACAGGAATAAATAAAGGGGATGTAAATAGCTTGCTGAAAATTTCCAGCCAAGACAGGACTTGCAGCAATGGTTTCAAGTTGGAAAAAATCAGATTCAGGAAGGATATAGGAAATCACTGGTTTGGTAATAGAGTTGTGGATGAGTGGAACAAACTCCCGAGTACAGTTATTCAGGCTAAAACGTTGTGTAGTTTTAAAAATAGGTTAGATAAATACATGAGTGGGTGTGGGTGGGTGTGAGTTGGACCTGACTAGCTTGTGCTGCTGGGTCTGGTGCAGTTCTCTATCCTTGAGTGGAGGTGACTAGATTGGGTGGGTCATTGGGCTAATCCGTGGAGGGTGGGTCATTGGTCTATGTCAGTCTTCCTTGTAATTACAGATGCTTCCCTCTTTATATGAGTATATTTTAATGAACCCAGTTTTTCACTGTATAACTTTTAAAAATCTCCTCTGTAAATGTTCCTTTTTTCTCGCCCCTTTAAATGGTCCCGCCGAAGGAAGGTTACTCCATAATTGCCAGTGACTTCTATAACATTGACAATATAATTATGTATGTAAAATTACTTACATCATAGTGGAATATCTCCGAATTTTTATTGCCACGTTACTTGTGGGATTTTTCTCATGTTATAATATTCATCCTACTGATTATGGGCACTGGTATGCCAGGGGGCACTTCCTGCCCTTCTCTCTCTACCTCCCTCTCTCACTCCGGTGAATACATCCTCTGGGTTCGTATTCGCTTGGACATCCTACTTTTTTCTGCAACTTTGCAAGCTCCAGATGAAGTGTTGATTGCAACAAGAAAGGCCTAGAGCTATCATTCTACTCCCTCTGGGGTTGTTTTGCATATATATATATATATATATATATATATATATATTTTATTATATATATATATATTATATATATATATATATATATATAATATATATATATATATATATATATTATATGTATATGTATATATATACACACACACACTGGAAAGTTGGTCCAGCAACTGACTCCTCGAATTTAACTCCGTCAAATGTAAAGTCATGAAGATCGGGGAAGGACGAGGAAAACAGCAAACCTGACTCAGGGAAAACGATCTTGGGATGAGTATAATACCGAGCACATCTCCTGAGGCGCACATCAACCAGATAACTGCTGCAGCACATGTGGTGCCTGGCAAACCTGAGAATAGCGTTCCGATACCTCGGTAAGGAATCGTTCAAGACTCTGTACACCTTTTTGTATCAAACTGATCACATATTACTCTGCTAAATAATATTACAGTAGTCCTTTACACGAGCTAGTCCACATCACCAGCCGTATTCACTCAAAAAACGTTATCCATTGACCGGATTCGTCTGGATTCGTGAACTCATAACCAGATTCAAAGCTGACAGTTTTCTACGCGTCCTTAACACCCAATTGGATTGAAAAACAAAATAAGGTATCCCCTGACAGGATTCACAAGCTGACGGAGATTTTAAGCGCCCGTATCAAGCCATACACTGCTAGCAGCTTTAAGATTGTCTCGTATCAACCACAGTATATATACACATATATATATATATATATATATATTTTTATATATATATATATATAAATATATTATATATATATATATATATATATATATATATATATATATATATATATATATATATATGTCGTGCCGAATAGGCAGAACTTGCGATCTTGGCTTAAATAGCAACGCTCATCTTGCCATATAGGACAAGTGAAAATTTGTGTATGCAATAATTTCGCCAAAATTATTCTGAACCTAACGAAAAAAAAAGTATTTCACTGTGTTTGTTTAGTATTAAATTATTGTAAACAAATCTAAAATATATTTAGTTGGGTTAGGCTAAAATAAATTGTTCTTGTTATAATAAGTTTAGGTAAGTTTTCTAAGTTCCTTTTGGTGCAAAATTATAAATTTTTAAATCAACATTAATGAAAAAATATATCTTTAAACGTATAAGAGAAAATTTTTGAAAGGACTTAATTTTAAATAAGTTCTTGCTAATTGGCCAGTTTTACATATTACAATAACAACTCTGCACTAGCCAAGGAGTCGAACCCATGCTGTTTTGGCCCGCCTCATGGTGAGAGAAAACACATGACGCATTAGACCACTGGAACACACAATCCTTAACAGTGATGCATCCAGCCAAGCTAGTTGTTGTACCCACCACTAGAGCTAGTACACCAAAAAGGGAGTAGAATGTGTGGTTTAGTGGTCTAAAGCGTCATGCGTTTTCTCTCACCATGAGGCGGGCCCATGCACTCTACCCCAGGCCCAGACTCATTAAACTCCGTGTTCATCAACAACTGCCTTCGTTTGTGCCTTCAGCATTCTATGGAGAAGGAGCATGGACACAGTGCTCATCCCACACTCACTAAAAAAAAAAAGAGACATATCCCCACTGTACAAAGGTGGCAGTACAGCAATTGCAAAGAACTACAGACCGATAGCACTGACATCCCATATCATAAAAATCTTTGAAAGGATTCAAAGAAACAAGATCGCCAACCACGTAGATACCCATCAGTTACACAACCCAGGGTAACACGGGTTTAGAGTAGGTCGCTCCTGCCTGTCCCAGCTACTGGACCACAATGACAAGATCCTGGATGCCATAGAGGATAAGCAAAATACAGATGTAATATACACAGACTTTGAAAAAGCTTTCGACAAGTGTGACCATGGTGTAATAGCGCAAAAAATGCGTGATAAAGGAATAACAGGAAAAGTTGGTAGACGGATCTATAACTTCCTGACAAATGGAACACAAAGAGTAATAGTAAACAGAGTAACGTCTGAGGCAGCTACTGTGAAAAGCCCTGTTCCACAAGGCACAGTACTCGCTCCCATTCTATTCCTCATCCTCATATCTGACAGACAGAGATGTAAGCCATAGCTCCGTGTCTTCCTTTGCAGATGACACCCGAATTGCCCTGATAGTGACCGCCATTGAAGACACCACAAGACTCCAAGAGGACATCAACCAGATCTTCCAATGGACCACGCAAAACAATATGAAGTTCAATGAAGAGAAATTTCAACTGCTCAGATATAGAAAACTTGAGGAAATTTTAATTGCTTCAGGATATACGACAAATTCTAACCATACAATAGAGCGAAAAAGTAATGTGAAGGACCTGGGAGTGATAATGTCAGAGGATCTCGCCTTGAAAGACTACAACAATGTATTAACCACATCTGCTAGGAAAATGATAGCATGGATTATGAGAACCTCCAAAACTAGGGATGCCAAGCCCTTGATGATTCTCTTCAAATCGTTTGTTCTCTCTAGGCTGGAATATTGCTGTGCACTAACTACCCCCTTCAAGGCAGACGAAATTGCTGACCTAGAAAGTGTACAAAGAACTTTCATGGCATACATAAGTACGATAAAACACCTAAATTACTGGGAACGGTTGAAGACCCTTGATTTGTATTCCCTGGAATGCAGGCGAGAGAGATACATGATAATATACACTTGGAAAATCCTAGAGGGATTAGTACCAAACTTGCACACGAAAATCACTCCCTATGAAAGCAAAAGACTCGGCAGGAGATGCAACATTCCTCCAATGAAAAGCAGGGGCGTAACATGTACACTGAAAGACAACACAATAAGTGTCCGGGGCCCAAGACTGTTCAACTGCCTCCCAGCATACATAAGGGGGATTACCAATAGACCCCTGGCTGTCTTAAGGAAGGCGCTGGACGGGCACCTAAAGTCAGTACCTGACACCAACCAAGCTGTGGTTCGAACGTCAGTTTGCGTGTGGCCAGCAGTAACAGCCTGGTTGATCAGACCCTGATCCACCACGAGGCATAGTCTCAGACCGAGCCGCGGGGGCGGTGACTCCCGAAACCCTCTCCAGGTAAACCGTGTACTTGAGGCCCATACTGGAGTACGCAGCACCAGTTTGGAACCCACACCTGTCAAGCACGTCAAGAAATTAGAGAAAGTGAAAAGGTTTGCAACAAGGGTAGTTCCAGAGCTAAGGGGAATGTCCTACGAAGAGAGGTTATGGGAAATCGGTCTGACGACGTTGGTGGACAGGAGGGTTAGGGGAGACATGATAAGACCATACAAAATACTGCGAGGAATTGACAAGATGGACAGAGGCAGGATGTTCCAGAGAGGGGACACAGACACAAAGGGTCACAATTGGAAGATAAAGACTCAGATAATTAAAGAGATGTTAGGAAGTATTTCTTTAGTAAGAATTGTCAAAAAGTGAAATATTTTGGTAAGTGATGGAGTGGAGGCAGGACAGTTTTAAGACGAGGTACGATAAATCTCAGAGCAAGGAGAGAGAGGACTTAGTAGCTATCAGTGAAGTGGAGGGGCCAGGAGCTATGATGGCATCCTTTCAAACACAAGTAGGTTAGTACACACACACACACAAACACACACACACACACACACACATACACACACACA
>NW_026465868.1:7500-13718 GCF_026875155.1 Cherax quadricarinatus
ACTTCACTGTCCCAACAAAAATACAGCACTACACTGTACCAGACTAAATACAGCACTACACTGTACCAGACTAAATACAGCACTACACTGTACCAGACTAAATACAGCACTACACTGTACCAGCCCTAAATACAGCACTACACTGTACCAGACTAAATACAGCACTACACTGTACCAGACTAAATACAGCACTACACTGTACCAACTAAAACACACTACACTGTACCAGACTAAATAAAGCACTACTTGTACCAGACTAAATACAGCACTACACTGTACCAGACTAAATACAGCACTACACTGTACCAGACTAAATACAGCACTACACTGAAACCAGACTAAATACAGCACTACACTGAAACCAGACAAAATACAGCACTACACTGTACCAGACTAAATACACACTACACTGTACCAACTAAATACAGCACTACACTGTACCAGACTAAATACAGCACTACACTGTACCAGACTATATACAGCACTACACGTACCAGACTAAATACAGCACACACTGAAACCAGACTAAATACAGCACTACACTGTAACCTGACAAAATACAGCACACACTGTACCAGACTAAATAAAGCACTTCACTGTACCAGACTAAATAAAGCACTTCACTGTACCAGACAAAATTTAAAGCACTACACTGTACCAGACTAAATACAGCACTACACTGTACCAGACTAAATAAAGCATTTATACTGTCCACTGTCCCATCCCCACAGTCCCCACTTAATGTCCCATAGCCCCACCTGAAGTGTTTCATCTCCTCAGTCAAGATCCCTCTCTCTCTCACTGTATGCCCTTCCCCTTTTGCATCTATTCACACTAGCCACTACACTGGCCCCCATGTTCTTCCTGCTCACCGAAGACCATGCTCCGTTGCCTTGCATCAAGACCGTAAAAATCCTTTTCCCAGTCCTCTCACGAGCCATGTTACCTACGCCCCACTATCCGACTTTCTTGGAAGGGGGAAATTTCATGGAGTGAAAGTTGCATGGAGTTGGGAGGTGGGATGAAGTGGGGAGGACATGGAGTGGGGAGGGGCATGCAATTGGATGGCCATGGGGTGGGGAGAGACGTGAAATGGGGGGCCACGGAGTTGGGATGGGGTTTTGAAGTGGGAATGTTCTTGTAGAATGGTCATGGAGGGGATGGATCATCATAGAGTGGGAGCAGTCTTGTGGAGTGGTCATGAATGGGGGGAGTGGACTTGTCGAGTTGTCATGGAGTGGGAGGAGTGATCTTGAGGAGTGGTCATGGAGAAGGAGGAGTGGGCTTGTGGAGTGGCATGGAGTGGGATGAGTGGTCTTGTGGAGTAGTCATGGAGTGAGAGGAGTGGTCTTGTGGAGTGGTCATGGAGAAAGAGGAGTGATCTTCTGCAGTGGTCATGGAGTGAGAGGAGTGGTCTTGCGGAGTGGTAATGGAGAAAGAGGAGTGAGCTTGTGGAGTGGTCATGGAGTGGGATGTGTGGTCTTATGGAGTCGTCATGGAGTGAGAGGAGTGATCTTGTGGAGTGGTCATGAAGTGGGAGGGGTGGCCTTGTGGAGTAGTCATGGAGAAAGAGGAGTGATCTCCTGCAGTGGTCTCGGTCATGAAGTGGGAGGAATGGTCATGGAGGGAAGTGGTCTTCTGCAGTGGTTATGGATTGACAGGAGTGGTCTTTTGGAGTGGCAATGGAGTAGTCTTGTGGAATGGTCAAGGAGTGGGAGATGTGGTATTGTGTAGTGAGAGGAATGGTCTTGAGAAGTGGTCATGGAGTAGTCTTTTGGAGTGGTTATTGTTAGGATTCTGGCCTGTACACCACTGGTTCATTTAGTGCTTATCGTAACAAAAGTACAAAAGGTGCTAGCAAGTATCGACGTATCACTCACAGTCTGAGTCATACAAGGCGAAATGAGATCTTTAAGGTCTTCTCCGGAATTTAAGAATATATTAAGCTTTTCAGGGCAATTAGTAAAATAAATAAATCATACAACCTCCTTGCTCTTAGGAGGGGCGTAAACACTTTAAATAGGCTTTTCTTTCACTCTTGTTGAAATATACAGTATATATCTGTACAGTAATTGACTTCTCTAAGATGGCACCACAATCTACAACTGTCTGTATTGTCTTAACACAATAACATGAAGAAGATATATGTCACTTTTTATAAACTGAATCACTTCACAATGTCAGCAACGGGCGAGAGTTAATCTCAAGACTTAGGCAGATAATTACTGTATTGTAGATATCTTGTTACCAATTTTTTCCCGAAAGAATCAAAACTCGCTAGTGAAATCCCGCTCCAAAGACTATTCCGGCGATAGTACTGAGCGACTAGCAGAGTCTCTGTGGTAATGTTCACTATCCTAGGTGAGAGCGAACTGCCCTGAGTAGAACGCTCAGGTTTAACGTTGTGAGGGAAAAGTTCAATAGATAGGAGTAGCGAGGGAGTATATAGTAACAATAGTTTCATTGTCGGCTACTTGTTAAGGTAGGGCAAGTCAAGCTTCCGCTATTCCCGCCTTGCCAATCGAGCGCCACCAAACCTCCCCCCCTCCCCCCCTTTTGCCTCCACGAAATCCCTAAGTAACCCATGCCCCTCCACCATAGACCTCCCTGGCAAACCAAACTGAGTTTTTGATACTACCCACCCCACCACACACTTGACCCGATTTCCCAAAATCTTAGCAAACAATTTGTAATCTGCGCATAACAACGAGATCGCCCGGTAATCCCGAAGCGTATGCTGCCCCTTACCCTTTGGTACCAATACAACGACAGCCGTTGCCTGCTTCTCACCCAGCTCACCTCTCTCCTTCATGCAATTTAATAACCTAACCAAAAAATGCCTCATTAATTCCCAATGCTGCTGATAAAACTCTGCCAGGAGTCCATCAATTCCCGGTGCTTTGCCCTTTCGCATTCCACTTAAAGCCCTCCATATTTCCCCCTCAGTTATTTCCCCACCCAGTGCTTCCCTATCACTGTTACGCAACTGACATACCACACTCCCACACACCTGTTCTAAAACCCCATCCTCTACCCCTTCTCGTTGCCAGTACTTCTCATACCACTTATCAGCAAATGCCCCCATTCCTTCCGTAGCTTGTATGACCTGCCCCTCCCTGTACCCTCCTATCGACTCATGAACCTCCAACCATGGTATAATCATTGCCTGCTGTCTTTGTTTCTGCCTACGCAATATGCACGGTGAAGGTCTATCACCCCATAACACCTCTTCCACCCCCGCCTGTACCCACACTGCTTGGAACCTCTCATCCTGTACCTCACGCAGCCTCCCTTTAATTGCCATAATATCATCCATTGGATAAGTGCCCGCCACCGCCCCCCTCGCATAACAACCCCGTAATCTATCCTCCAAATAGTTAGCAAGCCCATATTTTAAAGAACTGATACGTTTCCCTTCCTTTACGTAATATTGCTTAATCCGTTCTTTAGCCACACCATCCCACCACATCACCACATCCTCTACCCCATTTACCTCTGCACGTAACCCCTCCCACAGCGTTGCAAATCCCTCTATCCCCTCCTCATCGCCTAACACACTTGTATTTAACTTCCAATAACCCCTAGATATACCTGTTAGTGACTCCCACCCCACCTCTGCTACTACCGCCCGATGATCCGAATAAGCTACTTCTATTGTACGGAAAAATGTCAACCAAACCCCTTGAGATATATACAGCCTATCCAACCTAGCCGCGTAACCCCGTCTTACAAAAGTGTGCTCTACCTCCCACACCCCTCCTCCAACCACATCCCGCAACTGAATATCCCTCAAAAGATCTCGCAAGGCCGCCGACACGTGCCCCGCCCCTTTTGGTTCCACGTCAGCCCTCCTAATAACGCAGTTCCAGTCCCCACCAACGACGGCCACTGCAGGTAAACCACGTAAGAAGAAAACTAGTTCTTCACATACAAAATCCCTTTTTACCCTCACATCATTTTCTGCTGGTGCATACACACTTACAAAAGATACCCTCTGCCCCATCCACCACCCATCCACGCGCAGTACTCTTCCCCCCTCCCCCCTCACTTCTTAGCAACAAAAACGGGCTCGCCTCCTGATCAATATACCCACAACCACCTTTCAGACGTACAGATGGCAGAGTCATGACCCGAAACCCTTCCACCTCGAGCACTCTTCCCTCCTTGAAATTGTGTTCTTGCAGGAACACTACATCCACCCTATATTTATACAGAAACATTCGAAACCATTCCCTCTTCACACTATTACACAGTCCATTTACGTTCACAGTCATACACCTAAGGCCTCTTTATAGTTTCCAACCCTTCCTCCTCGCTTCATTCATCCCAGGGCCTCCTGCCCCAGAGCCAGCACAAGGCTTCACACCATCAACCCCCCCATCCTTTTTGCGATGCCTCTTATCGTGACTACCTCGACAGCGCTCTTCCTTCCTCCCAGACCTCTGCGCCGGCGTCAGGACATCATCTGAGTCTGACGCCGCCGCTCTCTTCCTCGTGATGCCCTCCACATCCATGTTATCTAATGAGGTTCCCTCACGATGTACCTCAACCTCCACCACGCCTCGTTCCACAGCACACGACGACAACTCACGCTTACTAGTTGGCCCGTTAACCCTGCTATGGTTTTTATCATTACATTCCTCTACAGGCAACGCCGTGCCTCTCACCAGCTCAGGAACAACATCCTCTGCAGGCGGCGTCAATGTCCTTAACACTTCCTGAAGCTCTTCCTCTAGAGCCTGCACCTCCTCCTGCACTTGCACTTCTGTACTTTTCCCTTGCTTAGTAACAGATCCTTTTACGTCACAGCTTACCTCACACACGCCAGTCTCCTCTTTGGAATCCTCCACCTCTTCACTCCACAAGCGCCCAAGCCCTTGCTTTCGCGTGGGGCTCTCAACAACAGCTATCACGCTGGTAACTGGTGCTTCACCAGTTTGTGCAGGCGCCCTCCTCAGCTTCACACACGCTGCCGCCATATGGTCGTACGCCCCACATATTCTGCACGTACGTCTCTGTCCGGCATATGATACCATAACTTGCGTCCTGAAGTCCTCCAACACGACATAAGACGGTATGGGATGTCTCAGAGTCATCTTCAGGGAAAAGGTTCCCTCCAGACGGCCCATGTAAGCACCTGCCGTCCACTTACCTTGTTGTGCCAGATGTACGGTCCCATATGCCTCAAAAACGTTCCTGATGTCAGCCTCATCTGCCTCAAATGGGACATTACGAATCTTAACCCACGTAAAGTGGCGAGATACGTCGATCAAACGCACCTTCACAGCTGGAGTAGCGTCAAGACTCACGTCCCTTTGGGAAACTCGTCACCAAAGATTCGTATACGGACGTGGAATTCAGTTTGACGAAGATTCTATAAGCCCATTCAGGGCTACACCATACACCTCATCGTCTTGGATTCCATAGGTCTCCCTAATGGTTGTTGGGAGTAATACCTGCGCTGAAGAGGGTGAAATCGCCCCACGAAGCAGCTCAATACCAATGGTATTTACGCGTCTCCTCACACTCAGCGCCATGTTGTTACAAGGTAGCTCGCCTGAAAACAGCAGAGGGGTGCAGAGCACAGCCACACTCTACCGTGGTCAGGCAGCAAATAAAACAAAATAAGGTATCCCCTGACAGGATTCACAAGCTGACGGAGATTTTAAGCGCCCGTATCAAGCCATACACTGCTAGCAGCTTTAAGTTTGTCTCGTATCAACCACAGTATATATACCAATATATATATATATATATATATATATATTTTATATATATATATATATATATATATATATATTATATGTATATATGTCGTGCTGAAAAAGGCAGAACTTGCGATCTTGGCTTAAATAGGGAACGCTCATCTTGCCATATAGGACAAGTGAAAATTTGTGTATGCAATAATTTCGCCAAAATTATTCTGAACCTAACGAAAAAAATATATTTCACTTTGTTTGTTTAGTATTAAATTACTGTAAAGAAATCTAAAATATATTTAGTTGGGTTAGGCTAAAATAAATTGTTCTTGTTATAATAAGTTTAGGTAAGTTTTCTAAGTTCCTTTTTGGTGCAAATTATAAATTTTTTACATCAACATTAATGAAAAAATATATCTTTAAACGTTAAGAGAAAAATTTTTTGAAAGGACTTAATTTTAAAATAAGTTCTTTCTAATTGACCAGTTTTAAATTTGGCACGACACACAAAAACCAAAA
>NW_026465869.1:5000-10000 GCF_026875155.1 Cherax quadricarinatus
AGCCTTGTTGCAAACCTTTACACTTTCAATAATTTCTTGAAGTGCTTGACCAGGTGTGGGTTCCAAACTGGTGGTGCATACTCCAGTATGGGCCTGACGTACACGGTGTACAGAGTCTTGAACGATTCCTTACTAAGGTATGGAATGCTATTCTCAGGTTTGTTAGGCGCCCATATGCTGCAGCAGATATCTGTTGTTATGAATGGTTTGAAAAACCGACAAGTTGAAGATTGAGACACTTATGCAACATATGGGAATCTTTATTCAGGAAACGTTTCGCCACACAGTGGCTTCATCAGTCCAATACAAAGAGGAAGGCGTAAGGAGAGGAGGAGTATGAAGTATTCAGTCCCTCAGCCTGGAGTCGATGTGTTCAGTCCATCAATCTTGTAGAATGAACAGCATAGGGCCGTAGACGTGGCTTATATACTGTAAGTATATAAGCCACGTCTGCGGCCTATGCTGTTCATTCTACAAGATTGATAGACTGAACACATCGACGTCAGGCTGAGGGACTGATTACCTCATACTCCTCCTCTCCTTACGCCTTCCTCTTGTATTGGACTGATGAAGCCACTGTGTGGCGAACGTTTCCTGAATAAAGATTCCATATGTTACATAAGTGTCTCAATCTTCAGCAGATACCTGGTTGATGTGTGCCTCAGGAGACGTGCTCGGTATTATACTCACACCAAGATCCTTTTCCTTGAGTGAGGTTTGCAGTCTTTGGCCACCTAACCTATACTCTGTCAGCTGTCTTCTTTGCCCTTCTCCGATCTTCATGACTTTGCATTTGGCGGTGTTAAATTCAAGGAGCTAGTTGCTGGACCAAGCCTCCAGCCTGTCCAGGTCTCTTTGATGTCCTGTGTAATCCTCATCCGAATTAATTCTCCTCATTAACTTCACATCTTCTGTAAACAGGGACACTCTGAGTCTATCCCTTCCATCACGTTATTCACATATACCAAAAATTGCGGTGGTCATTGGACTGACCCTGTGGAACCCCGCTTGTCACAGACGCCCACTCTGATACCTTGTCACGCACCATGACTCGTTGTTGCCTCCCTGTCAGGTATTCCTGATCCATGGAGTTCCCTTCCTGCTATATGTGCACTAATCTCTTGTGAGGAACTGTGTCGAAGGCCTTTTGTAGTCCAATCTATCCACCACTCTCTCTCGTGTCTTACTTCCGTTACTTTGTCATTAAAACTCCAGTAGGTTCGTGACACAGGATTTTTTCCATGAATCTGTGCTAGTTGTCGTTTATAAGCTTGTTTTGTTCGAGGTGCTCCACCACTCTCCTCTTGATAATCTTCATGATTTTGCATATTATTTCTCACAGTGACACATTGTCTATAGTTTAGTGCCTTGTGTCTGTCCCCTTTCTTAAAAAGGGGGCTACATTTGCCATTTTCCATACCTTAGGTAGTTGCCCAGTTTCAATGAATGTGTTGAAAATTGTTGTTAGTGGCACACGCAGTATAGCTGCTCCCTCTCTAAGGACCCAGGAGAGATTTTGTCCTGTCCCACCCTCTTTGAGGTATCAAGGTCACTTAGCAGCTTCTTCACCTTCTCCTTGGTTGTGTACATTTCATCCAACACTTGTTGGTATATCCCTTGTTTGTATGCCCCCGTGTTCTGACTTCCCGGAGTCCTTTCTTTCTCCACTGTAAATATTTACTTAAATCTCATATTGAGCTTTTCACATACTTCTTGGTCGTTTCTTTGGAACTCTCCACCTTCTTTCCTCAGTCTGATTACCTAGCCTTTGACTCTTGTCTACATCCTAATGTGGCTATACAACAACTTCGGGTCAGACTTGACTTTTGATGCTATGTTGTTTTCGTACTGTCGCTGGGCCTCCCTCCTTATCTGTGCATACTCGTTTCTGGGTCCTTTGTCTCCTATATACTTTCTATTCTCTAGTGCATTTAGTTTTTGCCTCCCTACACCTCTGGGTAAACCAAGGGCTCGTTCTGGTCCTCCCATTATTTCTGTTACCATTGGGAATAAACATTTCTTCTGCCTACTTGCATTTCGTTATTACGTAGTCCATCATTTCTTTTACTGACTTTCCTACCAATTCTCTTTCCCACTGAACCTCCTACAGGAAGTCCCTCATACCTGTGTAGTTCACCATTTTGTAGTTTGGCTTTTCCCATTCTACTCCTTTTACCCTCTCCACTTGTAACTCTACTATGTATTCAAAGATCAGAACCACGTGATCACTAGCTCCATGGGGCTTTTCATATGTGATGTTCTCACATATGAAGTGCTCCTCTGACCTCTGATTCACAACCCCCCTACTAGCTAATGCCTTCTATGTTATCCTTTTTTAGTCTAAAATACGCCTGTCTGCCCACCCTGGTTCAATTTTAAATTACCAATTACTGCTCGTTATTTGGTACTTATCAGGTTATTCCTTTTCATTCATGGAGGGCGGACCTTTCACAAATCAGCTGGGGGTACCTGGAAACCAGCCTCTGACGCCCCGAAAACCACACATAGGTGAAATACTTGCGATGCAGCCTGCAGATTGTCGAGCTTGCTGTGATGTTCTGACGTATCTCCACCTCCTTTCTTCTCTGTATGTATGCTTCTTTCACTGGACACACTGATTTTATAATATTATCTTACTTGAGTGGCACGTACGGCAACAACACCTGCGCCACAATAGGCCTGCAGTCTATGACTTGCGCCTCCAATATCACTTACAAGTTCACTTATAAAATTGTGGCTCTCCCCTCGCATATGTGGCTCAGGGCAACTTGTAAACCTCTTCAGGGATTGTCCACTACCCTGACACAATTAGTGACTCCTGCAGTAATCTTGGGTAGCCCCTCAAAAACACTTATATTCACAGAGCACTAAAGTTGTGACTAACGCACGCGGTGTTCCTACTGTGTGTGTACTCACCAAGTTGTACTCACCTAGTTGAAGTTGCAGGGGTCGAGTCCAAGCTCCTGGCCCCGCCGCTTTACTGGTCGCTACTAGGTCACTCTCCCGGTACCGTGAGCTTTATCATACCTCTGCTTAAAGCTATGTATGTGTGTGTGTGTGGGTGTGTGTGTGTGTGTGTGTGTGTGTGTGTGTGTGTGTGTGTGTGTGTGTGTGTGAGTGTGTGTGTGTTGTGTGTGTGTGTGTTGTTTGTGTGAGTGTGTGTTGCTTGTGTGTGTGTGTGTGTGTGTGTGTGTGTGTGTGTGTGTGTGTGTGTGTGTGTGTGTGTGTGTGAGTGTGTGTGTGTGTGTGTGTGTGTGTGTGTTTTGTTTGTGTAAGTGTGTGTGTTGCTTGTGTGTGTGTGTGTGTGTGTGTGTGTGTGTGTGTGTGTGTGTGTGTGTGTGTGTGTGTGAGTGTATGTGTGTGTGTGTGTGTACTGTGTGTGTGAGTGTATGTGTGTGTGTGTGTGTGTGTGTGTGTGTGTGATGTGTGTGTGTGTGTGTGTGTGTGTGTGTGTGTATGTGTGTGTGTGTATGTGTGCCTGCGTGTGTGTATGTGTGTGTGTGTGTGTGTGTGATATGTGTGTGTGTGTGTGTGGTGTGTGTGTGTGTGTGTGTGGTGTGTGTGTGAGTGTGTTGTGTGTGTGTGTGTGTGTGTGTGTGTGTGTGTGTGTGTGTGTGTGTGTGTGTGTGTACTCACCTATTTGTGGTTGCAGGGGTCGAGTCTTAGCTCCTGGCCCCTCCCTACACTGGTTGCTACAGAGCCCTCTCTCTCCCCGCTCCATGAGCTTTGTCAAACCTCGTCTTAAAACTGTGTATGGTTCCTGCCTCCACTACGTCACTTTCTAGGCTATTCCACTGCCTGACAACTCTATGACTGAAGAAATACTTCCTAACATTCCTTTGACTAATCTGACTCTTCAACTTCCAATTATGACCTCTTGTTTCTGTGTCATCTCTCCGGAACAACCTGTCTTTGTCCACCTTGTCTATTCCGCACAGTATTTTATATGTCGTTATCATGTCTCTCCTGACCCTCCTGTTCTCCAGTGTCGTCAGGCCGATTTCCTTTAACCTTTCTTCTTAGGACATTCCCCTTAGCTCTGGAACTAACTTGTCGCAAACCTTTGCACTTTCTCTAATTTCTTGACGTGTTTGATCAAGTGCGGGATCCAAACAGGTGCTGCATACTCCAGTATGGGCCTGACGTACACGGTGTACAGTGTCTTGAACGATTCCTTACTAAGGTATCGGAATGCTGTTCTCAGGTTTTCCAGGCGCCCATATGCTGCAGCTGTTTTATGGTTTATGTGTGCTTCCCTAGACTTGCTCGGTGTTATGGTCACCCCAAGAACTTTCTCCTTGAGCGAGGTTTGCAGTCTTTGGCCTCCAAGCCTATACTCCGTCTCCGGTCTTCTGTGCCCTTCCCCTATCTTCATGACTTTGCATTTGGCAGGGTTAAATTCGAGAAGCCAGTTGCTGGACAAGGTGTCCAGTCTGTCCAGGTCTCTTTGAAGTCCTGATGTAATTCTCCTCACTAACTTCACGTCATCTGCGAACAGTGACACTTCTGAGTCTAACCCTTCCATCATGTCATTCACATATGCCAAAAATAGCACTGGTCTTAGGACCGACCCCTGTGGGACCCCACTCGTCACAGGTACCCACTGTGATACCTCATCACGTACCATGACTCATTGTTGCCTCCCTGTCAAGTATTCTCTGATCCATTGCAGTGCCCTCCCTGTTATATGCGCCTGATGCTCTAGCTTCTGCACTAATCTCTTGTGAGGAACTGTGTCAAAGGCCTTCTTGCAGGCCAAGAAGTTGCAATCAACCCACCCCTCTCTCTCGTGTTTTACTTCTGTTACTTTATCATAAAACTCCAGAAGGTTTGTGGCACAGGATTTGCCTTCCTTGAATCTGTGCTGGTTGGCATTTATACTCTTGTTCCGTTCCAGGTGCTCCACCACTCTCCTTCTCATAATCTCCATGATTTTGCTTACTATATACGTCAGTGACACAGGTCTATAGTTTAGTGCCTTTTTTCTGCCTCCTTTTTTA
>NW_026465870.1:0-13194 GCF_026875155.1 Cherax quadricarinatus
ACATTCGCGTAGGATGACTAAATTAATACATAGCTTTAGAAATCTTCCTTATGAAGAAAGTTTGAAGACTCTTAAGTTACATTCACTTGTTAGACGAAGAATGAGGGTACCCCTGATCGAAGTGTATAAGTGGAAGACGGGTATTAATAAAGGGGATATAAATAAGGTCTTGAGGATATCTCTCCAAGAGAGAACCCGCAGTAATGGATTTAAATTAGATAAGTTTAGATTTAGAAAGGATAAAAGGAAAGTATTGGCTTGGAAATAGGATATTTGTGAGTGGAACAGTCTACCTAGTTGGGTTATTGAGGCTAGGCCCTTTGGGTAGTTTCAATCCCCCCTCTCACTCAGTGAGAGGGTTGGATTTGAGTGGGACTTGCATATGAAGTGGATAGAGTTATCAGAGCTTATTTCTTGTGTGGCATTAAAAATTTGGGTTGGGCAAATTTTTTTGTTAGTGGGATGGATTGAAAAGGGACCTGCCTAGTAGGCCCACAGGCCTGCTGCATTGTTCCCCTTTCTTATGTTCTTATGTTCTTAACCACTGTGAAAGAATAGTGAAGTTCCAAGCGCATTCGTGACTTCTTACATTATCAAGGAACTATGAAAACAATACATCAGAGAAGGCATATATAGAGTAAAGACTGCACCTCACCATCACATCCCATTCTCACATCTTATACTCTTAATTAAGTTTTTAAAAACACCCGATGCGTGACGACACCTACTCATAAGAAAGGAGTAACGCTGCAAAGGCCCGCTGGCCCACACTAGGTAGGTCCTTCGCAATCCATCCATCTGACAAAATATTTGCCGAACCCTAGTACTCTACCAAAAAATTAAGATTTATTATTTGTTTAAAGTATTAAATTTTTCCAAATTTTATTAATTATAAATGAATCTAATTTATATGACCAATTGAAGTATTCATATTATTTTCAAAACTGCTTTTTATGAAAGAAGATTCAATTATATTTTCCCGTCTCTCACGGACTTGCTTGATTTCAACTTTCCCCACTTTTTGAAAATCATTTGGATGGGTAAAATCTCTCACATGAATAAATAGATCATTGGAATCCCTTTTCCAGTTCTAATGCATTTTATGTGTTTTAATCTTAGTTCGGACTTTTACCATTTGACAGTAATAAACTTTATAGCAAATTTTACAAGGAATCTTATAGACACATCCGTCAGCATTTTTGGGGGAATTCTTTTTTCAAAAATTTTTTCACTGTATCAAGATTTTTAAGTGCAACATTGATATTAAAGTGGATACCACACGACTTTCAGAATGTTCTAGTAAGTTTTCCTAGTCTATTTCTTTTGTTTCTCAGTTTTTCTTCTGCAGTGATCGGATCCTACAAGTAAAAATTCGACTTATTGTTTTTAAAAACAGTTTAAATGAACAAGTTTTTGCCCAAGTTTCTTTTACCTAATAGACTTTTTGACGTGAGACATCGTCCTTTTGATGATTTTTTTAAGAATTATTCTTCAGAAACATACTGAAATTATTAAAATACAAGAGAAGGAAGCATTCAAATATTGAGAAACAAAAAATACTCCTTTAATCAGGCCATTCCATCAGAATGGAAACATAGTATGTTAGATCATTTGTAATAGCTAAAAATTTTATAATATATATATTTTTATATATATATATAAAATATATATATAATATATATATATATATATATATATATAATATTTTTTATATATATTTTAACTGAAAACCAGTGATTGGACAAAGCAGCTAAAACAATTTGTAATTATCTTATCAGATGAAATATTAGATAAAAATAAAAACTGCTGAATTTAGGCTTTGTTTAAGTTTTGCAACTTCAAAAAAACTTACAATGTTGAAATTGAAAAGCCTTTTGAAAACTCTGAAAAACCTTCTGATTTATCCACTAAATGAAATTAATATTAGTAAGGGATGGTACATAGCTCTATGTAAAACAAACATTCCGAATTGCCCCTCAAAGATTCTTTAAGTCTTATGATACACTTATTAATAATAAAACAAATTGTGCCTTACAAAGCAGATAAAAAAATGCAATAGTAATTAATGAAAGAAAATGATTTACCAAGATAAAATGAATAGTCTCTTGGATGATACTGAAACCTATTCTAAACTTGGAAAGAATCCCTTAGAAACTGTTAACAGCAATTTCAATAAAATAAAACAATAAAACTTCTACTGAAAGTCAAAGATGAGTTAATCAAACATTTTACTTCCACTACTCCATCTTTACCCTACATGTATGGATTAATAAAAACACCCAAAAACCAGGGAATCCAGTTAGTCCAATCATTAGCTCCATAGGTTCAGTTGAATATAAATTATCTAAATGGCGTGTCCTCATTTGAGCCCTATTATTGGAAAAATTCTAACATTAATGTTAAAACAACATAATTAAGTTGATAAGTTTGATAGAGAACACTTATCACTGTTGACTGGGTTTAACAAGAGAGCTATCAATATGACAGTTTTCTGAGCACTATACATGCTGCCCGAAGAACATTTATCCCATATAAAGAAATTAGATCGAATAGAAATGACCCAGAAGGGAAATGACTAATAGACTCAAATATCTCAAAGGGGCAAAAGAAAGGGTATTTATAGGCGTATCAAAAGAGGAGAGAGTCATTTTTATGAATCAGATATTGACATTAAGGGGGACTTCAAAAACAGGATTAGAAAAACTAAAGGGACTATGAAATTAAAATTGCTAGGGTTTCGAAAACAAACCCCAGAAAGTTTTTTCCAGGGTATAGAACAAAAGTTAGAGATAAGATAGGTCCCCTTAAAAATAACTTGGGTTTCTTACTGACAAAGACACTGAAATATGCTCTGTTTTTAATAAATATTTTCTAAGTTTTCACTCAGGAAGACACTAACAATACACAAATGACCCGCACATAAAAGAGAGAAAAGCTTACGACGACTTTTTGGCCCGACTTGGACCATTAACAAAGTCACACTAACCAAAGTGGAGCAGGACGGCTATATATAGGCAGGAAGAGGTGGTGGTAGCAGTAGTAGTAGTAGTACAAGAAGGGTATATAATACCGACAAGATGAAATAAGACACATGCGCAACACCCGGGCATCCCTATCGTAGACGTTTCGCCATCCAGCCACCACTGGGTGGCGAAAAAGTCCCACAACAAAGACAACCAGACGCCGCACATATGTCTTAATTTCTTCAGTAGTTGTAGTAGTAGTAGAAGAGGTAGTAGTATGGTAGTGGTAGAAGTGGAAATAAGGAGGACGAGCAGTCAAAAACAAAGAAGGGGAGCACTGCAAGGGAGCTAGGTGCCCACAGAGGGAGAGGGAAGCACACAGAGGTGCGTGAAAGGGGAAGTGGGAAATAAATGAAGAAGGAACAGAAAAAACGAGACAGAAGAGAGAAAGACACCCAGAGGAGAAAAGGGAAAAAGGAAAGGGGAAGAGGAGAAGAAGAAAAAAAAAGAAAAAATGAGAGTCAGGTTAAGTCACGGGGGTTCTGAAGTTTGGAGCATTTTACAATGTAGTGGGAGATGAAGGCATCTACAGAGACGAAACCAGGGCTAAGGTTTCATACAAGGAAAGTTGTGTATTAGAGAGGATTCAACTAGACGGCGACTATTCGAGTTGGAAGTAGGGAAGACAGTTTAGCAGAAGACCAGTCAATAGGATGGCATTGTTAGTGTCGGCAAGCCTAACACTTTTTTGTGCTCCCTAAGCTGTCAGATAGAGAACGACCAGTTTCTCCGAAGTATTGAAGAGGACAGGAGGAGCAAGAGTAGACACCAGGAACATCTGTAGAGGGAGGAGAGGTATGAACGAGATTAGTGCAAAGAGTGTTAGTCTGGCGGAAGGGAAGCCTTCCTCTCCCACTACTTGTAAAATGCTAACAAACTTGAGAACACCCGTGACTTAACCTGACTCCTCATTTATTTTTCTTGCTTTTTCTTTTTCTTCTTCTCCCTTTTCCCCCTTTTCCTCTTTCCTTTTCTCCTCTGGGTTGTCTTTCTCTATTCTGTCTCGTGTTTCTGTTCCTTTTTCATTTATTACACCACTTCCCCTTTCACGCACCTCTGTGCGCTTGTTCTCCCTCAGTGGGCACCTAGCTCCTTGCAGTGCTCCCCTTCCTTTGTATTTGACTGGCTCGTCTTCCTTATTTCCCACTTCTACCACTACTACTACCTCTTCTACTACTACTACTACTACTACTACTACAACTACTGATGAAATTAAGACACATGTGCGGCGTCCCGGTTGTCTTTGTTGTGGACGTTTCGCCATCCAGTGGCTGGCTGGATTTGCGAAAAAGTCTACGATAGGGGTGCCCGGGTGTTGGGCATGTGTCTTAATTTCATCTTTTCGGTATTATATACCATTCTTGTACTACTACTACTACTACACCACCACACCTCATCCTGCCTATATATAGCCGTCCTGCCCCCACTTCTGGGTTTGTGTGACTTTGTCAATGGTCCAAGTCAGACCGAAACGTCGTCGTAAGCTTCTCTCTTTTATGTGCGGGTTATTTGTGTAAAAGTAATAAGAACAAGAACTATTAAGATAAAATCAAAGAAAACTCAGATGAGGGCGTATACATAAACGTGTACATGTATGTGTAGTGTGACCTAAGTGTAAGTAGAAGTACAAGACGAAACCCGTAATCTTGCATATTTAAAGAAGCAGAAAAAAGACACTAGCAATCCTTCTATCATAAGAAACAATTACAGGCTTTCGTTTTACACTCACTTGGGAGGACGGTAGTACCTCCCTGGGTGTTGCTGTCACCCAACCTACTATATATATAATAATATATATATAATATATATATATATATATATATTTATAAAATATATTATTTATATATATATTATATATATATACAATGTATATATATATATAAACACGATCTCTGCTGAAGGAGACTCGAACCTACGAACCTTAGGACAAGGTACACAGTGCTTTTTCCAAAACAACCCCACTGGGCAAACCTTGGGTGAGATACGCTCGTTTATCCAAGGCACCAGCTTTTAGGGAGAAGGCTTACAGCTTTTTATCTCATCCCCTGCTGCATCAGCCTTACTAAGATTTGAACAATGCAAGGAATCGCGAGAGCATGCGAAATATCACAAAACTGATCTCTGGCTAAGGGGACTCGAACCTACGAACCTTAGGACGGTACGCGTGCTTTTAAAAAATCTACCCACACTGGACAATACCTTGGCGTGTAGCATACGCTAACGTTTTATCCCAAGGGAGCCAGCTTTCAGGAAAGGTTACAGCTTTTCATCCCCCCGCATGCATCAGCCTTCAGAGATTTGAACAATGCAAGGAATTCGCGAGAGCATGCGAAATATCCCAAAAACACTGATCTCTGGCTGAAAGACTCGAACCTTAAAACCTTCGGGTGCAGTGCTTTCCAATCTCCCACACTGGACAATACCTGGCGTTGATACCTACACGTTTGACCAAGGCGCCAGCTTTCAGGGAAAAGGGCTTACAGTTTTTTCATCTCTCTCCTGCATGCATACCCTATAGAGATTTAAAACAAGCAAAGAATTCGCGGAGAAATGCGAAATATACACAAACACGTAGCAAAATATATGGGCTTTTTGGGAAATTGAACTTTAGTGTTTTGAGTAACAAGAAGGTTTGGGGGTTTTTTTTTTTGTGGAAAGAGCTTTACAAGGAAGCTCAGGAGGTGGAGACATTGTAACGGGGTGGGATTAGTGGCAAAAAAGAAAGGTAAAAAGTATATGTGAGGGAGGGAAACAATAAAAAATTTTAAAATATGGGTTTGCAAATTATTTAGGATCGTTAAAGAGGTTATGGGCAGGGGATGGTTGGGTGGTTTTTTTCCCATGGCAAAATAGTGACATAAAAAAAAGGGATTGCGAACTTTTGCAAAATGAGGGTTTCGGCAGTAAGGGTGCAAGCGGGTTTAGAATTTTGTTGGGGGACTAGCCTCAGCGTTGTTTTTGCGACATAAAAACAAAGGCAGCGCTAGGGCTATCCCGAGATTAGGGTAAATAGGTGAGGGGGACAAAAGAGCAGGCAGGGAAAAAATACAAAGATTGAGTGCATATAAATATGTGGTATGAAAAGTACGGACAAGTGGGAGGTGTGGATGATGTGGAGTTGACGGGTTGACATATGCAACGGAAATTTAGGTAATAGTGATAGGACGGTTTGGGTGGGGTTTTATGCAAGGAAATGAGATTACTTTACAAGGCTAAGGGGGAAAACCCCCGGGTTTTGAGGGTCTACCGGGAAATTTTTTATTACAGCAGGGGCGTTGTGGGAAAAATTTCATGGTTAGGTTTTTTAAATTGTATAAAGGAAAAGGGGAAAGTTAGGAGTAAGCAGACTACAGCAGTTGTGGTGCTGGTCCCAAAAGTTTAGGGGCAGCCCACCCTTGGGGAGTTCGGGAATATTGTTATGTGGGATATAAGGTTTTTTAAAATTTTAGGTAAAGGGTTAAATGTGTGTGGGAGGGGCGTTTCGAATCGCAGTTTGGGGGCCCCGGAAAGGGCGATGATTTTAAGGACACGGGGTTCTGGGGTCAAAAGGAGGGGGCAGGGCGGTTTTCTGGCTTTAGACTGAGGAGCCCAATAGAGTGGAAAAGGGGTGAAATGCTGGTATACTTAGAAAGACAGGTTATGGGGGAAAAAATAGTTTAATTTGGGAAATACGATGTATAGGGGAGCAAAAATGAGGGGAAAAAAAAAAGGGTGTTGGGGGGGGGAATTTGCGGGTAGAGGCTCAGGCAGGGGGTCCCCCTGTCACAGATCTTTTTTGGGTGTTTTCAGGACCCCTTTTATAGAATGGTTGAATTACCGCAGCACCCGGGGTGGGTGGGGTGAGGGGGGGACGCTTTGGCCGGGATTAAAGGTTACTTTTAGATCCACTGTTTGGTTTCGTGAAAGGATGTCTATGAAAGTTTGGAAATTTGTTTAAGTGTTTTTAACGTGCCACGGTATGAAGGTAAACAGTGAAAAATCAATGATCATGGGTTGGCACTAGAAAGGGGCGGGAGTAAGGGTGAGTTGTAATGTTTTTAAAAAGTGTGGGTGGTTCGCTAAAGGATTTGTTGGATTATATACAAGGATGACATGGATGTGGGCGCATGAAGGAAAACTGGGAACAGCGTTGTTAGAAGATCGTGGGACGTCTGGGTGTTTTGCGGCCCACATCTCACTGAGCCCAACGAGTGATTGTTCGTAAATGTTTTAGTTGTATAGTAATGTTTTGCAATGTTGCGGCTGTGTTCCCGATTACAGGACGGGCGATGCCGGGAATTTTGAGAGAAAGTTTATATTTTTTTATGGGATCAAGTTCTGGATTGGTTAAGAAGAGAGAGGTTGTTATTTCCGGTGTGCAGGGTGGGTGGGATAGATGATCTTAAGACGGATGGCTAAAATGTGTGTATTCTTAAATGGGGGATATTGTGTGTGGGTGTGATGGTGGGAAATATAGAACAGGTATATAATGAGGTTGATGAAGGGGTATTGAAGCGTTGAATTGAGGGAATGTGAAATTGTTCTAACGGTCTTGTTGTTGGTAGGGAACGGAGACATTGAATACGGGTTTTTGTGTAGGTTACTGGTGGGTAAGTGCGTTGCCCCTGTTGAGGGTTTGTTCCCCATGTACTCGTGGAGAAACATTTTGGCATAGATTTAGCAAGCTTTGAAATTATTGCCTAGGTGCGTGACGTTATGTTTCGTTTTTGCATGTATCTTGCCGTCAGGCCATACAAGAATTAGGAGGGTAGATAGAGGAGGGGGTTTGGTTTTTTTGTGGAGGGACGACAACTGCAATCCATGTAACTTTATTTTTGTGAAAGGTTAGAATATGTCAGGAGTTGGTTAGGTAAGTTGGTACAGAGGGTGGAGGGATAGGGTGGCGGCTCTGCGTGCTAAGCCATCCTCATCAACAACAATAAAACCTTACATCAATGAACTTCTAGGGGTGGGGAGAAGTCAAAATGCGAAGATTTGCAGCTTCCATAGAGTCACACAATAAGATCACTTTGACAACGAATGTGGATAACTGGGTACAAAAAGAAACCTTTTAGATGCGACAGAAAGAGTAGCAACAAGAGGGGCTTGGCCTGTATGTCAAAGCGTCGCTCATCTGCCGAGAGCTCAACACCAAAAACGATGTAGTTGAATGTTTTTAATAATAAAGATCGAGAACCAAAATCTATCCCATCGTGGTTGTATAAGTGCTCAATCTTCAACTTGTCGGTTTTTTCAAACCATTCATCACACACACAAATATTTTTTTTTCCTTGAAGCCTTTTTATCCACTTCCCGAGGCTATGGGTTCCCCACAATTACAACCAGAGGTGGACCCCATCCCTATATATTAGATTTAAATATATATATATATTATATATAAAATATATATAATTATATATTATATATATATATATATATACTAATAAACATATGATGGGGGTCCACCTCTGGTGTAAATTGTGGGACCCCATAGCCTCGGAGAAGTGGATAAAAAGGCTTCAAGGAAGAATATTTGGATTTCTTCGATCCAGAAGGCTGTTCGAGTGCCTTTTACGAATTAATTTATTCCCATCAGGATAATAAAATTAGATTAGTCATTTCAGAACCCTCAAAAATACACTTATAAAAGCATTTACAAAAATACACTTACATAATTGGTCGTGTTGGGAGCAGTCGATTTTTGAGGTTTCCACTGTATATATATTGTCGTGCGAATATTGTAAAACTGTCAATTAGCAAGAACTCATTTAAAATTAAGTCCTTTCTAAAATTTTCTCTTATACGTTTAAAGATATATTTTTTCATTAATGTTTAATGTATTTTTTTTAAATTTGGCACCAAAAGAATCTTAGAAACTTACCTAACCATATTATAACAAGAGAAATTTAATTTTTAGCCTACCACAACTTAAATATTTTTTAATTTGTTTACAATAATTTAATACTTAACAAACACAGTGAAATATAATTTTTTTCGTTAGGCTGAGAGTGATTGTGGAGAAATTATTGGCATATTACACAAATTTTGCTTGACCTAATAATGGCTAACAAGATAGCGTTGCTAATTAAGCCAAGATCGCAAGTTCTGCTATTCGGCCACGACATATATATATATATATAAATATATATATATATATATATATATATATATATATACTATATCATAATATATATATATATATATATATATATATATATATAAATTATATATATATATATATAATATTCATTAATTAAAACTTCTTAACATCACATATCTACAGTGTTCACACTGGCTACCATCACTATGCGCTACAATGGCTCACTAAGTTTTTTTCTATCATCACCCTGAGTATGGTGGTTACACACTGCTACATCACCATGAGGTATGGTGTTCACACTGCTACCATCACCATGAGCTTCTTTGGTTCATAACTGCTACAATTACCATTAGCTACAGGAATTCCCACACTGCCACTACACCATAACCTAACAGTTTTAATTACAACTGCTACCATCACCATCTGCTAGCAGTGGTCCACGCTACCAGGACTATGTGCTACAATGGTTCGCGCTGCTACCATCACCACGTGTTAAAGTGGTTGACACTGCTACCATCACCATGCGCTACGATGGTTCACTACTACCTTCACCATGAGCTACAGTGGTTCACACTGCTACCATCTCCATGAGCTACAGAGGTTCACACTGCTACAATATTCGTTAGCTACAGGGGCTCACACTGCTACCATCATCTTGTGCTACAATGGTTCACTACTACCATCACTGTTGAGAAATGGCATTACCAGCTAAGCTTAATTTTTAAATATAAATATAGTGAACACTTAGCTGATAAAAGACAGCAAATCGTCTACACAGCCGCCCCTGCAGACGAGATCTAGAAGCTGTCGAAACCATCTTTCAATGGGCCTGTAAAGATTATATAATTTTGTAAGATTATAAATTCCCTAGGGGTGTTAGGTCAGCATATTTCCATTCACTGATGGCTGACAAATAATACTTGTTTGACTCCAAAGTCCACACCTTACTGCGACACAGGTTGATTACAAACTCCTGGCGACTCAATACTGCGGCATCCCCCGTATACAAAAATTCGTAACATAACCTTGCTCCTGTAACGTGAGCTATGGTGTTCATCACACCTTCGCCAGTATCGGTGACTGATAGAAACTGGGAAGTGTCCTTGGATTCCACGTCTTCCATTGTCTAGAAAACGCACACTGTACACTATGTTCCACAAGATTTGTCTTATTGTCACAATCTTATCACAAGAGAAGCTGATCACACTCTCTTAAGTGTTATATTGTGTTTTGGAGACACTTTGTTCCACTACCGCACAGATCGTTGTTCTTTGTTGGTTATCCTGGCGTCAGTGTCACTCTCAGTAGAGTCAAAAGTATCTGAAACGCCACAGTGCCCATGCCGCACTCCCCTAGCACAAAGAAAAAGCTGAACCTAGTACTTTTGCTTCCTTTGCCACTTCCCTCAAGATGAAGTAAAGCAGAATGTTTGATTCTTGCTTCTTAAGCATAGACAACAATGTCCACTATCTTTACTATGGTAAAAAAGCGTGGAGCAGGATTTTCCTTAATTGTCCTGCTAAAGTAGAGATGCACTTCTCTTATAAAATACACTCTGCAACAACTGCAAGGAGTGGCGGTCACTTGACCATTCGCTACTCGTACGGCATCTGTGGAGATCAATTACTCACTGTATGCATTAAACAAAGACGCTTCCCCTTCTGAGAGGGCCTGGGCTCCTCAGGCTGAAAGGGCTCAAGGGGCTGAAGGGGGCCTGATTCCCCCCCCTGGAGAAAATTTCTCCACACTGGGGGCGGCGGAGGTTCGCTTCAAGGTGAACTATTCCATCACTTAAGCATTATTTTTGATTTTCTCACTCGCCACCACTGCTGCTTTTCTTTTTCTGAACAGCTTTAGTCTGTGTGGTTTCTGAGAATCACTATATTTTGTTTTCAACATCTGTGGGTAATTCTAATGGTACTAGTTTTTTTATGTCCGCTTATTCATAACACCTTTGCTTAAAACATCAACTGTCCGATGATTCCATTTGCATCAGGATATATGGTCACAATTTTCCAAGTGGCCATGGGGGACCTCGGACAATCATTGTCGATAATCACTCATGTCACCAGGTCTTAAGGATATTATTTTCAGGAACACTCAGCTCCATAGAAGTTTTCTCTCAATGAGGAGAGATAGTCTTCTCGCCAAATTTTTCTCCCAACGTTCAATGACATTTATTAAGTGTGAATTTAGTCTGATTGTCTCAGGTTCGAAATAAGTAGGATCCTCTATGATTTTCTTAATCATTATTCATGGGAGGAACAGGTCGAGCCTTCTGCCAAGGAGTAAATGAGATGGACTTAATCACACTTCTAAATTGTCTAGATTCATCCGTAACATAAGTAGAGGTCTGTGTTGACTTCTATTTTTCTATTTCTCAAACCTGTACGGAATTCTTCTAAGACTATTCTTCTGACGATGAAAAGGCTTCTTAAACAACGTTTACAATGGCCGAACATCTTTCGATAAAATCCGGCGTGCCATATAGAGAATTTAGGAGGAATGTAATCTCCAACGACAACTGCCTTGATTCCAGCATTTGTTGTACTTCTGGTTGATCAAAGATCTTCTTATATAAGCAGCACCAGCAACAAAGTTCGTTGCATTATCTGAAATCATCAGCCTGGGACATGCCCTTCTGGCTGCAAACCTTCTGAATAATTTGATAAAGGTTTCAGCAGACATGTCAGTGGCTACTTCTAGATGTACTGCTCTAGTTGTAGCACAAGTGAACAAACAGATGTACACCTTGATGGGAACTTTGTCAACTGTTTTGGTTAAAATTATTGGTCCAGGTAATCTACACCTGTCACCTCAAATGGAGTGATATGACAAACTCTTTCAGAGGGATATGGAGGTGGACCTGGATACTGACATACTCGCATATCGTAGTGACGACAAGTAATACAGTCCTTTATTTGTTTTTTCACACTTTGTCGACCTTGAGGTATCCAGTAGGATTGTCGTATATGACAAAGTGTGTCAGCTACCCCACCATGTAACACGTTACTGTGGGCGTTTTGCACAATCAGTTTTGTTAGCCAATGATTCTTGGGGATCAATATTGGATGTATGGCTTCTTTAGGTAGTGAAGAATTATGAATTCTTCCTCGACATCTTATAATCTTTTCTGAGTCGAGATAAAGTCCTAAAGAATTAATCAAACAGGTTTCTTTGGGATTTATCTTGTGTTTCTAGAAATTTATATTCTGTAGAGAAAACATCTTTCTGTATTAGTTTCACCCAGTATTTAATGGGTTCAAGACATTCATAATCAGGTTTAATTCCTTTAATGAATTTAAAGACAAGAGCTGTAACTCTTAAGAGTTTACCCAAAGATGAGTATTAGATCCATCAATGACTATTTCTGTTGTGTCTGCAGTATTTACACAACTTATTTCTGCTGTGTTCAAGCAGACTGTTTCTTCTGGCATAATGTGAGCTTTTTGCTGAGGCCAGTTATTTTCATTAGAGAGCCAGTTCGGTCCGTGGAGCCATAATTTATTATCCACAAATTTCTTGAGTGGGACACCACGTGACAACATGTCAGCTGGATTCTCTTGGGTAGAGACGTGGAGAAAGAGATAATCTCTCTGCATCTCTTTTATTTCTGCTACTCTGTTCTGTACATAGACCAACTTACTCTTATTATTTCTTAACCACTGGAGAACTGCTTCATTATCACTCCAGATCACGGTTTTCTCAATAGTGAGATGATCAAGTACTTTGTTGAGATAGACAGCTAATTTTGTACCTACATAGAGTGCTGTCAGTTCCAATTGTGGTACTGTTCTGACCTTCAAGGGTGCTACCCTGGCCTTTGAAGTAATTAGTGTACTTCCTTCAGCATTACTCATGTAAGCTACAGCGCCATAACCTCTGGTTGACGCATCACAGAACACATGTAATGTGTAATTGTTTCCCTCTTGACCTATTTGTCTGGGAAATTTAATTTGATGAAGTTGTTTAAACTCCTTGGATATTTCATCCCATGCTTGACTCATTTCTAGAGGCAAGTTCTCATCCCATCCAATTTTGAGTTTCCATGCATCTTGCATAAGCATTTTACCTTTATGGTAATTGGTGGAG